>BJCO01005594.1:0-10600 GCA_018326465.1 Flaveria floridana
ATATATATATATATATATATATATTTGTACATATCAATATATATGTATATATATGTGTATATATATGTGTATATATATATATATGTGTGTGTATATATATGTGTGTGTGTTTGTGTGTGTGTGTGTATATATATACATACATACATACACACACACACACACACACACACATATATATATATTATACATATATACAAAGACAGAGAAGATATGTTTTCTCTGATCACCTTTTGACAAAAGCTGAACAACTTTCCGCTGTCACCTCTGAAGACTCACTAACTTAGATACGTCTGTGAAAAGGTCCATACTTTTGTCAACTGTATATTAAGGTTGGTCTGCAACTTTCGACTTTTGTGCCTTTTATCCTTTTGTAATATATTAGGATTTGAGCTATGTCATGTTATAGTCACAAGTCAATAGACAATCTGTGTTTTGACTATAGATTGATCTTGTTATCAATATTAGTGTTTCCAGCTGGCTTTTAAAGTATAGCCGGCTATAGGATGTAGTATAAAGTGTTTCAACTACTTGTCTTTATTTTATGTCTTGTAATACTTGTAATAGAAATTGAGAGCAATATACAAAATTCTTGAAAATCAAATACTATCTTCTTCTTAGTACTATCTCATATTTACTTGTGTTCTTACATCAACATAAACTCGGTTTCCTATTTGATCTATTAAGTGTTCAAAGTCTCTACTCATTGTGAAACTGTTGCATTGACCCCCTTTATCAGTCCTGCAATTAGTATTAGAGCAATTTAGGATCTTGATTGTAAGATCTTACCATCTTAAATCCCTTCAGTTTCGTAAAACACTTAACAACTCAAATGGTAGCTCTTACTAAGGCTGATACGAAAACCGGTACTATGAAAAATCTCCACTGATCACTCTTGATTACTTTGATACTTGGTGTAAAATAATGGAAGGCTTCATCAGGTCTCAACACAGCAAGATGTAGGGATCTTTTGTCTCAAGACCTCATATACCATGCACCTCCTTAGCTGCTGCTAGTGGTGGCATGATACCAAAAGAAGTGGCTGACTACTCAGATAAAGACTAGAAAAAGATTGATATAGAACAAAAGGCTATGACCGCCCTTCATACTTCTCTACCAAACTCTATCTTCAGAGGCTTCAAGAAGTGTAAAACTGCTAAGCAACTATGGGATGCACTGAAGCTTATGTATGAGGGGTCTACTGAAGCAAAAGAGAACATGAAAGACCTTTTGAAGTAGCAGTTTGAGAACTTCACCTACAAAACAGGTGAAACCATGACTCAACAATACTTCAGGTATATTGAGATTGTGGATACTTTAATGGATGTTGGAGTAACTCTTGAGAACAGGGACATTGTAAGGAAGTTCATGTCCTCTCTTCCTAGACAATGGACACACTATTGTGTGGTCATTAAAAGGACTAAAAACCTCAAGACCCTTACTCTCACTGAGTTGTATGGTATCCTCAATGGATACTAGATGGAGATGAACATACAAAATCCATCTGACAACTCAAATAATCAGCAGAGTTCAGCCCTTCATATGGTTTGAAGGGATTGAAGAGAACCATAACATCATCTCATCTGCTACCCTGAAAAATCATAAAAGGGTCCTTTTATCACTTTCCCGGGGCCACCAAGGGATAGCTATATCCAAGGAAGCCCATTCTAAGAGATAAGCTCTTCTCAAGCTTTTGTGTCTGTTGATGAAAGCAGTAGAAACTTTCTCTTTATTCTTGAAGACTTGGACTGTATCCATCCAGATGATCTGTTGTACCTGTTGCATCATCTATGAAGATGAAGATGGAAGTGAAAAGTGATCAAGCTTAGCTTTCTACTCAAAAGAAAATTCTTAGAAGGAATCCAACTGATTGCATCATGTGTGGTAGTACTTCTCATTTTGCGAAGGATTGTATCTACAATCCTAAAAGCACTATCCAAATGACTAAGAAGAAGACTTCTGAGAAGAAGAAGAAGATAGTTTTGGAAGGAAAATCTTTTCCTTTCGGAAGCTCCAAAGTGAAGAAGAAGACAAGTGAAAACTTGCATTCGGAAGAAAATTTAGTCTCAGAAGAAAGGAATGCTTCCAAAGTACTGAAGAGTGCTGCAGTGGATGCAAACTCTTCTGAAGGTCTAGTCTCCAAAGCTTTCGAAGTCATCAAAACTTCCAAAGTATTAAAGGTTAAGTATACTATTCCAAACATGGTGTGAAAGATAAAGAAAGATCATATGACTAAAAGTTATTCATTAACAATAGCAAATGATCCTCAAAGCCTTAATATAGGATCAATCACTATTGCATTGTCTTCAGTTCACTTTGACAAGCCCAAAACCAACAAGGCTTAGGTTTCCAAATATAACTAACCATCTCTTTTTCTGCAGGAATAGCTAAAGACCAAAAGGAATATATGGTCATTGATAGTGGTTATTCCAGGCACATGACATGTAATGGCTCTTTGCTACAAAACTTTAAGAAAATTGATGGAGGGCCAGTTGCTTTTGGTGGAGTTTTAGGTGGTTACATTACTGGAAGGGGCAGGGTCATAAATGGTAACCTCATCATTGAGAAGGTAAACTTTGTCAAGGAGCTTGGGTACAATCTAGTAAGTGTATCCTAATTTTGTGATCAGAGACACAACATGCTCCTTACTAAGCATGAGTGCATTGTTCTCAAGCCTGTGGTGGTCATTCCCCATTAGCATATCCTGCTCAGAGCCTCAAGGAATGGAACATGTACAAGATGGATTTGTATAAAACATCCCCTTTAGGAAAAGTTTCTTGCTTTCTGTCTAAAGCAAATAATGATTAGTCTTTCTTCTAGCATAAAAGAAATGTGTAATGTAAACTTTCAAAACATGAATAAATTAATTAAGAATGATTTGGTAACTGGAATGCCAAATAAAGAGTTTACAAGTGATGACCATTGTGTTGCATGTCGGAAAGGGAAGCAACACAAAGTGTCTCACAAGCCAAAGAAAAGGAACTCAATCACTACACCCCTATACTTGTTAAATATGGATCTCTTTGGTCCTACCAGTGTAATGAGTCTAAAAAGGACCTCTTATTGTTTAGTGATCATAGATAATTTCATTAGATTTACATGGGTCTTCTTCCTTAGAACTAAGGATGAGACTCCTGAGATCTTGAGAAAATTGATTCTAAAAATTGAGAATCAATATGATCACAAGGTCAAGACCATAAGATGTGATCAAGGAACTGAATTAAAGAACCAAATATTTGATACATTTTGTGATGAAAAGGGTATTATAAGATAATATAGTGCTCCCAGGACTACTCAGCAAAATGGTGTTGCTGAGAGAAGAAACAGGAAACTTATTAAAGCTACAAGAACCATGTTATCTGACTCTAAGTTGGCCATCATCTTCTTGGCAGAGGCAGTAAACACTGCTTGCTGTGTACAGGACAGAGTTTTAGTAGTTAAGACTCATGGTAAGACTCCTTATGAACTATGGAAAAAAAGGAGACCTTTCATTGGTTTCCTCAGATCATTTGGATGTCCCTACACCATCTTTAATACAAAAGATCAAGCAGCCAAATTTGATGAAAAATCATATAATGGATACTTTATTGGATACTCTTCCCAAGCTAAGGCTTATAGAGTATATAATCTTAGAACTAGAGTAGTTGTGGAGTCAACTAATGTGACCTTAAATGAGCACACTCCTAGTGTGAAAGGTTCTGGTCCTGATTGGCTGTTTGATTTTGATTTAGTTACCAACTATTTTAACAAATCTTGTGAATGTTTCAGGATCTAAAGTAACTTATCAACAGGAGATCTCAACCTAAGATTTATGCTACGAAGACCAACAAGAAAACTACTTCAACTCCAGTGGTAACTAAACCCTGCAGATAGAGTTTCTATCAACACAACCATGACAAATTCAGCTGATACTCTGAGGTGCCTATAAATTCCAACTTAGAGGCACATAACTCAAATAAAGGAGCTTCTAATGTAGGAGGAATGGTGGTGGTGATAGTGATCAAGAATTTCTTGATGCTGATAACCACTCCATAGAAGACAATATCAATGATGTCACACACTCATTGGATCAAGTTTCTGTTGATAAATGTGTTGACGTGATGGGTGACACTCCATTGCCAGATCTAAATTTCACAAATTTGGATCTGTCCAACCAACTTGTTATGATTCCTCAACTTAGGTACCACAAGTCACACCTCACCACAAACATCATAGGAGATGTTGAGACTATGGTGAGAACAAGAGGGCAAACCCATAACAAAAATGTTTGTCTATACTCTTGTTTCATATCCCAGATAGAGCCCAAGAAAGCTAATGATGCTTTGAAAGATAGTAGTTGGGTTAAAGCAATGTAGGAGGAACTGCTTCAATTCAAAAGACAAAAGTTTTGGAACTTATGTCCTCATCCTCAAAGGAAGACTACTATTGGAACCAAATGGGTTTTTAGGAACAAGAAGGATGATAGAGGACATGTCATCAAATACAAAGCCAGACTAGTTGTTCAAGGATACACACAAGAAGAAGGGATTGACTACATAGATGTTTTTGCTCCAGTGACAAGACTTGAAGCTGTTAGGATATTCCTTGCTTTTGCTGCATGCAAGGATTTCAAGGTCTACTAACTTGATGTCAAGAGTGATTTCTTATATGGGGTGATCGATGCTAGTTCAAGTTTATGAAGATGGCATTATCTTTGGGTCACCTAATTCAAAGCTCTTTAAAGACTTTAATGATAAAGAATATATTTGAAATGAGTGCCATGGGAGAACTTAATTTCTTTCTAGGATTTCAAGTGAGGCATGTTGACGATACCATCTTCATAAATCAGTCAAAGTATGTTCAAGACATTCTAACCTGATTCAACTCGACTGAATGTAAGGTTGCAAAGACACCCATAGCCAGAATTCACTCCCTCAGACCTGATCTTGAGGGGGAGTGTGTGGATGAACATCTATACAGGGCTATGATTAGGTCTCTCATGTATCTCACATCTAGCAGGCCTGATATCATGTTTGCCACATGCATTTGCGCAAGATATCAAGCCAACCTTAGGATGTCACACCTGGTTCCTATCAACAGGATTCTTAGATATCTCAAAGGTGCTCCAAAACTAGGCCTTTGGTATCTAAAGAATTTCACTTTAATCCTAAACCTAAATAGTGACTATGGTGGCTGCAATATGACTGCAAAGTTTACATCTGCAATATGCTTATACAAGAAACAATCCTATGCGTCTGCATCAACTGCTGAAACTAAATACATTATTGCTGCTAGCTACTATGCTTAAGTAGTTTGGATTCAAAATCTGATGTTGGACTATGGTTTCATCTTTAAAGAGACTCCCATCCACATAGACAACAACAGTGCTATCTCTATCACAGAGAACCCTATGCAGCACTCAAGGACAAAACACATCAACAGGTATTATTTGATTAGAGATAATTTTGAAAAAGGATTGATAGAACTACGCAAAGTTAACACAAATGAACAATATGCTGATATGTTCATAAAATCTTTTGATAAATAGAGATTTATATATCTTGTATCAGCTATTGGGATGATTAACTTTGGGTAGATTTTTCTTAAACTCAACTCAAAATTATTTTTAAAATATCTGTGTTCTAAGTTGTCTATATCATTACCTACATATGCCCAGTTTACTTTGGAGGAAAAATTTTCAAATGATATTCCTTAGAATTCTAGAAATTTTAAATATATTTTCTCTCGGAAGACATTAAGTTGTCTTCTAAAAAACATTATGTCTTCAAAACTAATAACTATTTATAAGACATTTACCTTCATAAGAAATTTTGATATATCTTCCGAACCTTAAAATTTGCTTCTAAGTACTTATATGTTTTTGAAGTACAATCTTCTTCTAAAAGCAATTAAGCCTTCGAAGACTTATTCACTTGTGAATAAAACTTCTTAGTTTTAGTATCTTCCGAAACCAAATATATCTCTATAGTAAAAATACTCTAAGTATTTTTCTTCCGAAGCAAAATTTTGATAAAGCTTAGGAATATCTTCCGAAGTCAAAATTGACTTTGGAAGCTTTTATAAAACTTACGAAGACAAATTACCTTCAGAAGATTTTCGACTTCCAAGAAAACTAGCTTTTTGGGCGCTTTTTCAGAGATGGGACCGACATCCAGATTTTAAAGTTTTTTGTTTCATATTAACTTTGTCTCAAATCCATTTCATATATATACACCTTTAATGGTTCCCCCTCTTATACTTTCCTCTTCATCTATAAATCTTTCCAACCTAAATTCACCCACAAACAGCCTTTGTTCTTATCATCCTTAATCACAAAGATACACTAAAAAATGCCCCACCCGGATCCAAGAAACCAACCCGATTTCTCCATGCACCTGCACAGACAACATAATTAGGTTGCTCTGTAACGTCTAAGAAAGATCCTGGTTTCTCAGATGTTTACTAGTTTTTGACTCTATCAAACTAATTCACCTCCCTAACCATAGATCCTCCAATGTATGAAGACTAGCTCTTAGAGTTCTGGTGGATCTACCAAGAGGTCATTATGCATGGCAAGAAGGCACTGTTTGGGTCAACTAATCCAAAGCTCTGCAAAGACTTTAAGAAGCTGATGAAGAATAGATTTGAAATAAGTGCCATAGGGGAACTCAATTTCCTTCTAGGAATTCAAGTGAAGCAAGTTGACAATGGCATATTCATAAGTCAGTCAAAGTATGTATAAGACATACTTACAAGATTCAACATGACTGAATGTAAGGTTGCAAAGGCACCCATAGCCAGAAACCACTCACTTGGACCTGATCTTAAGGGAGAGTATGTAGATGAACACCTTTACAGGGCTATGATTGGGTCTCTTATGTATCTCACAGCCAACATGCCTGATATCATATTTACTACATGCATTTGTACAAGATATCAAGCCAACCCCAAGATGTCACACCTGGTTGCTGTCAAGAGGATTCTTATGTATCTCAAAGGTAATCCTAAGCTAGGCCTTTGGTATCCAAAGAATTATGACTTCCATCTGTATGCTTATACAAATAGTGACTATGGTGGATGCAACATGGCTGCAAAGTCTACATCTGAGGGATGTCAACTCCTTGGTGGAAGGATAGTCTCATGGCAATGCAAGAAATACTTCTGTGTATCTGCATCAACTACTGAAGGTGAATAAATTGCTACTTCTAGCTGTTATGCTCAAGTGCTTTGAATTCAGAATTAAATGATGAACTATGGATTCAACTTCAAGGAGACTCCATCCATATAGACAATAACAATACTATCTCTATTACAGAGAATCATGTGCAACACTTAAGGACAAAACATATCAATATCAGTTATCATCTAATTAGAGATAATTTGAAAAGGGATTGATAAAACTAGTCAAAGTTAACACAAATGAACAATATGCTGACAAGTTTACAAAGGCTTTTGATGAACAAATATTTAAATATCTTGTATCAGTTATTAGGATGATTAACTTTGAGTATATTTCCTTAAAACAAAATTCAAGACTACTTCTAAAACATGTGCGTCCTAAGTTGTCTAAACTATCACCTACATGAGCCTAGTTTACTTTGGAAGAGATCTTGTTCAAATGATATTCCTTAGAATTCTGGAAATTTTAAACACATTTTCTTTTGGAAGATATTAATATTGTCTGCAGAAGAATATTAATTCTTCAAATCATATAACTACTTACAAGAATTTTACCTTCGAAAGAAACTTTATATATCTTCCGAAGCAAAAATATGCTTCTAAGTACTTATATGTGTTTGAAGGACAATTTTCTTCTGAGAGTAATTAAGTCTCAGAAGATTTATTCCCTTAAGAATAAAACTTCCACGTTTTAATCTCCCCCGAAATCAAATATGACTCAGAACAGAAAATTTTTTTCCAATTTTTTCTTCCCAAGCAAATTTCCATAAAGCTCAGGAATATTTTCCGAAGTCAAACTGGCTTTGAAATTTTTTAATAAAACTTCCAAAGACGTAATACCTTCGGAAGATTTTCGACTTCCAAGAAAACTACCTTTTTGGGCACCTTTTTCAGAGGTGGGACCGATATTCGGATTTCAAAACTTATCCTTTTGCATTAACTTTGTCTCAAATCTATTTCATATGTTCACCCTCTTTTACTATCTTCTTCATCTACAAATTCTCTAACCTAAATTCACCCACAAACCGACCTTGTTCTTATCTTCCTTCACGACAAAACTACCTCAAATGGCCAACCATGACCGTAGAAACCAACCTGATTTCTCCATGAGCCTTCACGGGTGACATAATCAAGTTGCTTTGTTGAACTCTGAGAAAGATCCAGGTTTCTCAGAGGTTTGCCGCTTTGTTACTTTATCAAACTACTTCACCTTCCTCACCATAGATTCTCCACTCTATGTGGATCAGCAATTGGAATTATGGAGGACATGCCAAGAGGTCACCATGGATAGGGAGAATGCACTGTCTGCCACAGTGCAGGGGATGAAAATCTTTATCACTCTAGCCTTCATAAACACTCACCTTCGCCCGGATGATGCAGAAGGTGATTTGTCTTTTCTAAAATCTATTGTCAACCAATCCTTTGGACAGATAGGCTATGAAGATGACTTCTTAGTCAGAACCTTCAAAAAAGGAAAGGTCTCCTCTCAATAGAAGTACCTAGTCTATGTAGTCATTCACTAAGCTTATCTAACAAGCATGGAGGATGGGACCAGATTTCTGAAGATCTTTTCTTTATAGTCCATGGGATGGTTCACGGGGTAAAGTTCAGGTATTCACAATTTGGTTACTTGCAAACTTTGACTCCTTAGAATATTACATGTTACCTAGATATGTCCAACACATTCTCAACTATAAACTAGGTTCACAGTTGAGGGGAGCTGGTAATGTTCTAAAATTAGGACAGATGAAGCCCGACATCTTTAAAACTACGAGAAAGCCTACTATGGGCTTCTCAGGGGTAGAAATAGCCCTTGTTCCAAAAATGTTAGAGCTCATTGCTCAGGGTGACAACCTAGCAGCAACAGCTAGTGTTGAACCAACACCATCTACTTTATAACAACTCACACAACCATAAATAACCATCACTTATCAAAGAAGATCCAAACGAACCCCTGCACAAGCTACTAAGCTTGTGCAAGCCCCCATATCACCACCCATGCAGGATGGAAGTGGATACAGTAGCTCCCATAATATAGAATTCTATGATGATGAAGACATGAGATTCAGTGAGTACTATGAGTCCCTCCTCTCCACCCATGCTTAAGGAGAGATGCAGGATAGGTGTTGGTCTCTTAACACAAGTTTGTCTCACAAACTCACTAAGTCAGAAGCAGAATCTCTAACTATGTTAATAATAATATAATAAGTTAATGAACACACAAATGGTTTTCAAGATACTTGTATATATTACTCTCAACTCAGTATTACAAGACTGTTACAAGCATGGTTTGATGAGTACAATGAGAAACTATATATACTACTATCTACAACCGGTTATACTTGGATAACAATCTGGAATTTACAACTAGACAGATACTATATTGCTAGAAGTAAAGCATCTAAGATAAAATACTATCCCAGATTAGGTAGTCATGACAGATCCACGACTTACCTTTTGTCACCAACTAAAAGTGGCAACTACACTAATTTATAAAGGTGAACAATAGACTAAAGTATGGTCAACTACATAGGCATGGGAAAGCGCCATGTAGTATGTCAGAGGTTGCAGCGGATGTCAGACAACCCATACTTATATACACTTGTTCATTAGTTGGTTCTTCCAAAGGTAAATGGCTTCGGAAGAATAAGTTCTTCCAAAGCCATTTATACTTCAGAAGAATCAACTTCTTCCTAGTCGTGTTCAAGTCTTAATGACTTTCTTTTTCGGAAGACTTTGCCTTGGATCTTCTAATTGTGAATACTTTAGAAGAAGAACTTCTTAGTCTCTGAAGACTTGATTCTGTCTTCGGAATATCTTCATATACTTCGGAAGGAAAACTACTTAGTCTTGGAAGACTTAGTTTTCCTTTGAAAGTTTTTCATACTTTAAGCTTCGGAAGGTCTTCAACTTGTCTACGGAAGAGCAGCTTTGTCTTTGGAAGACTTCTTCAAATGCACTTCAAAATACTCTAAGTGTTGTTTTGGTTGCACCAGCATCATATGATCCAACAAAAGATGAGTACTCCTGCCTCTCCCATGTCTAGCTCACATCATTCACCCACTACTAAGGTGGATCTCCCTGAACCTATTCAGGAGGTCCATTGTAAGGCCCCGATCCCGGGCACCTCACAGTTGGTCATTCATCGCACATTAATCATACTATTATTTAAATCATCGCAGCGGAATCAGTAAATGAACTTTTTAAATTTCAATACAAATGCTTTTGCAAAGTAATACAACACTCATTACAAAATATTGTTTGTTTGTATTACAATACAAAAATACTAAACAAAAGAATGCCTTCCCAAAATAGCTGAGTAGACACCTCGTGCCATCCTCAACAACACTACCTGTCAACTGGAAACACATAAAAAGTCAGCATTGCTGAGTGAGTTCTAGTTTTATATTAAAACATACTTTATTTTCATTAAAACCTTTTCTTT
>BJCO01005595.1:0-11888 GCA_018326465.1 Flaveria floridana
AAGAAGAAGAAGAGCTTCGTGTTGACTCGCTACTTGACGATTTTCGTGCTCGGATCCACCCGAACAACCCCTTTTTCTCTCTTTTCTCTCTTCTTTCTCTCTTATTCTCTTTTGGCTGGGTTTTCTCAAGAGTGGGGAGGATGTGGCTGCCCTCCCCCTCTTAATCCCCCATATTTACAACTTTTCCCCCGTTTTGGTAAGTTTGGTCCCCCGACTTTGGACTTTATTTCTTTTTCTTCTTTCGTCGGCTTTAAAGAAAATATCCGGGTGTTACACAGCTCAAATCTTAGGTCATGATCTTCTATTGATAAGCTACATCTAAATCCTAAAACATCTTCATAAGATTTGTTAAAATAGTTGGTAACTAAATTAAGATCAAATAACCAATCAGGAATAGAACCTTTCACACTAAGAGTGTGCTCAGTGAAGGTCACATTGGCTGACTTCTCAACTACTCTAGTTATGAGATTATATACTCTATAATCTTTAGCTTGAGAAGAGTATCCATTAAAGTGTCCATCATCTGATTTCTCTAAGTAAATTTGGCTATCTGATCTTTGGTATTAAAGATGGTGCAAGGACATCCAAATGATCTAAGGAAACTAATGAAAGGTCTCCTTTTGTGCCACAGCTCATAAGGAGTCTTACCATGACTCTTAACTACTAAAACTCTGTTCTGCACATAGCAGGCAGTGTTAACTGCCTCTACCCAGAAGGTGATGGGTAGTTTAAAGTCAGATAACATGGTTCTTGTTGCTTTAGCAAGTGTTATGTTTCTCCTCTCAGCAACACTATTTTGCTGAGGAGTCTTAGGAGCACTATATTGTCTTGTAATACCTTTCTCATCACAAAATGCATCAAGGATTTGGCTCTTGAATTCAATTCCTTGATCAGATATTATGATTTTGACCTTGTGATCACATTGATTCTCAACTTTTAGAATGAAGTTCCTCAAGATCTTAGGGGTCTCATCCTCAGTTCTAAAAATGAAGCCCCCAGTGTATCTTGGGAAATCATGTGTGATCACCAAATAATAAGAGGTCCTTCCTAGACTCACTACACTGGTGGGGCCAAAACGATCTATATGTAATAAGTGTAGGAGAGTAGTGATTGAGTTTCTTTCCTTTGGCTTGTGAGACACTTTGTGATGCATCCCTTTCAGGCATGCCACACAATGGTTATCACTTGTAAACTCTTTCTTTGGCATTTCAGTTTCTAAATCATTCTTAATTAATTTATTCATGTTTTGATAGTTTACATGGCATATTTTTTTATGCTAGAGGAAAGACTCATCATTATTGGCTTTAGATAGAAAGCAAGAAACTTATCCTGATGGGGATGTTTCTTGCAAATCCGCTTATACATGTTCCCTTTCCTAGGGTCTCTGAGCATGATATGCTCTTGAGGAATGACCACCCCGGGCTTGAGAACAATGCACTCATGCTCAATAAAGAGTATGTTATGTTTTTTATCACAAAATTGGGATACACTCAAAAGATTATACCCAAGCTCCTTAACAAAGTTTAACTTTTCAATGCTGAGCATAGAATTTATGACCCTACCCCTTCCAGTGATGTAACCACCTGAATCTCCTCCAAAAGAAATCAGCCCTCCATCAATTCTTTCAAAGTTTTGAAGCAAATAGTCATTGCCTGTCTTGTGCCAGGAACAACCACTATCAATGATCCATATATTTCCTTTGGTCTTTAGCTGTTCCTGCACAAAAAAAGATGGTTAGTTACATTTGGAAACCCAAGCCTTGTTGGTCTTGGGCTTTTCAAAGTGAACTAAAGATAATGCAATAGTAATTAATCCTATATGCAAGCTCTAAGGATCATTTGTTGGTATTGATGAATAACTTTCAATCACTTGGTCATCCTTTATCTGTTACACCATCTTTGGAAGACTAGATTTGACCTTCAATGCTTCAGAAGTTCTGATAACTTTGAAAGTTAGATCCTTCAGATGATTTTGCATCCATTACAGTATGCTTTAGTACTTTGGAAGCATTCATTTCTTTCGAGACCAACTTTCCTTTCGAAGGTAAGTTTTAACTTGCTTCTTCTTCACTTTGGATATTTTGGAAGGAAGAGATTTTCCTTCCGAAGCTATCTTCTTCTTCTTCGTATAAGTTTTCTTCTTGATCATGTGGATAATGCCTTTGGGATTGTAGATGCAATCCCTAGCAAAATGAGAAGCACTACCACACATGATGCTTTCAATTTTCTTTCTTCTGAAAGTCTTCTTCTGAGTAGAAGGTTGAGCTTGATCACTTTCCACTTCCATTTTCACTTTCATAGATGATGCAGCAGACTTGTTAGGGTGAGGCTTGCTCTTAGAACTGGATGGTTCATGTTGTGCAATAGTGGTGCATATTTGACCAGCCTTCCTCTCTTGACAAGGATGATTTGGACATGAACTAGAACTCATGGTACTAGAGTCCATGGCTGAGTCTTCAGTCTTTACCACTTCAAATCCAGTAGATATGAATACTTGCTTTTGCTTGGTGTTCAAGGTGGTCTTGATCTCTTGCGCTTTCTTTGATTTTCTTTTGACTGCTCTTATCAGGTTCTTTCTTGGGGACTTGGTCATCCTTGGTTATTTTCTCTTCTAAGGAGAATAGTGACCCTTCTTAGGATGATTCTCTTCACTCGTTTTAAATTCATCCTTCACTATCTCCTCTTCATCTTCATCCTATTATTGAATAGGATCTATAAGGGGCAGCTCATCTTGATAAGTTCCACACCTTGTAGGTCTTACAGATAACAATATGTGTGGAGGAGCTATCTCACTTGAACCGAATCCTTGCCTGTTTTGATAAAAAAATCTTTTCATGCATGGATGAAGATATGATGTTCTGAAGGTTTTCCCTTTAAAAGCATATTTTTCTACCTTAGCTTTACTGATCATAGGCATTCAGTTAACTTGGTAATGAGATCCTTTATTTGAGTCCTGTAATTTGTGTGCTCATGTTTAAGAGTTGAAATGGTTATCTCTAAGTCTTCTATTTTAAGTTTATAATCATTTTTAGATCTTTCAAAGTCAACTTTTAAAAATATTCAAGGACTCCAGGTTAGATCTCACTTACAAGTTATAGGGCATGTACATATTTACTTTAGCAATGTATTCAGGAGTACAAAGATGTTCTAATACCTTGGCTTCTTCATGGTCAGCATTAGTGCTTGGTTGGGAGAAACATCTTCTACCTGGAAGCTCCAGTCAAAGCCTCCCTTTTCAACAACAACAACAACATGTTGTTTTGGTTGGCTATGCTTCTCAGGTCTGGGATCACCCTTAGTGTAGTTTAGTCTGGATTGTGCTTGGCCACCATTTGTCCTTGGTTCCTTGCACTCTCTAGTAAAGTGTCCCATTTGGTTCCAGTTGTAACACTTCACCTTACTTTTATGCAGTCCAAACTTTCCACTGGATACATTGCTGGGAAACTTTCTTCCTGTCCTCTATTAGAACTTCTTGTCTCTATGATGAGAAGAGACATTTGTTGGACTATCTTCGTGTACTCCAGATCATCTGGATGGATACAATCCAAGTCTTCAAGAGTGAAAAGAAAGTTGTCACTACTTTTCTCAGCAGACACAAAGGCTTGAGCAGAGCTTGTCTTTTGGAATGGGCTTCCTTGAATGTAACTCTCCCTTGGTGTCTCAGGGAAGGTGATGAAAGGACCCTTTTATGAGTTGTCAGGGTAGCAGATAAGGTGATGTTGTGATTCTATACTATCCCTTTCAACCACATGAAGGGATGAACTCTGCTGTGTTGGAAGAACTGCTTGATGGATTTTACATGTTCATCTCCATCTGGTTGCCACTAGGGATACCATACAGCTGAGAGTAAAAGTAGTGAGGTTTTCAGTTCTCTTAATGGCCACACAATAGTGAATCCATTTCATGGGAAGAGAGAACATGAACTTCCTCATAATGTCCCTATTCTCAAGTTTTACACCAACATCCATTAAAGTATCCACAATCTCAATATACCTCAAGTATTGCTAAGTCATGGTTTCACCTGACTTGTAGGTGAAGTTCTCAAACTACTGGTTAACGAGATCTGTCTTGTTTTCTTTGGCTTCCTGTGACCTCTCATACATGAGCTTTAGTGCATCCCACCATTGCTTAGCATTTTTGCACTTCTTGAATCTAAAATGTGTGAAGAGAGGTCATGGCCTTCTGATTAATATCAATTTTCTTCCAATCTTCTTTAGAATAATCAACCACTTCCTTGGTATCATCCCACCTCCAGTAGTCGCTGAAGAGGTGCTTGGGATGTGAGGTCCATCTATGACATATTTCCACATCTAGTTGTCTTAAGACTTGATGAACCCTTCCATACGTTGTCACCAATTTCAAAATCATCAGGAGTAATCAATGGAGATTTAGTCATGGTACTGGTTTTCATAACAGCCTTTGAGATAGCTGTCATTTGAGTTGATAAGTGTTATGTGAAACTGAAGAGATCTAAGATGGTGAGATCTTATAATCAAGAGCCTGAAATGCTCTGATACCAATTGTAGGACCGTTGAAGGAGGTCAGTGAAATAGTTTCATAAGGTGGAGAGACTTTAGAGCACTTAGTAGATTAAATAGGGAACCGGTTAGGATAAAACAATAAACACAAGTAAAAGAAAGATTACAAGAACACTCAAATATGGTTTTTTAAGAATGATGCATATTGCTCTCAAGTTCTTACAAGAGTTACAAACCTTATCATACAATACAAGTACTTGAGATACTTTATACTACATCCTACAGTCGCCCATACTTTGAACTCTAGCTGGAAACACTAATCTAGACAACATGATAAATGTAGGGTCAAAAGGCAAATTGTCTTTTGACTAGTGACTATGACATGTCATAGCTCACATCCTTATCTATTGCAAAAAGGATAAAAGTACATAGTTGGAAAGTTACATACTCAACACTTTAATCCTAAGTTGACAAAAGCATGGACTTTTCACCAACTCATGCTAGTTGGTGAGTCTTTAGAGATGGCAGCGGAAAGGTGATTCAGCTTTTATCAAAAGTATGTTAGAGAAGACACGCCTTCTCTCTCCTCGGAAGAAATCAGTCTTTGGCTTTGTAAGACTTTTTCATTGAAAATTCAAAAGAAGTCATCTTTGGCTTCAGAAGAATTGGTTTTATAGCTTCGAAAGATTTGATACTTAGCATAATTCACTTAGTAATATTAAATCTTTCGAAGTACTTTCCTAGTACTTCACATGTCATGTTGACAGCTCTTTGAGTTATTCTTTGGTTACATCAACCTTTAAGTGTAATCCTTACACCTTTCTTTAATTCATATTTCCCCTCTGATTCAAACAATTTGTTCTTTTTGTGCTAGTCTTTTTAAGAGTAGCTGCTCATTTGTATACGCTATCGCAATCACATTTCAACCATATTTCACAACCACATCTCTTGTGTTTTCTTTGGATTGTTTCGTGTCAACGACATAGCCATTCTCACGTCCTCTAGTAGTTGCCCAACCAACCAATTTATCACGAGATGAAAAAACCTGACAAGTTCAAGTAAATGTAAGAACAAATAAAAATAACATATGTAATAACCCTCTTTTTTTCAAACCCATCATCATCGTTATCAATGCTATTATTGCCGCTACATCACCTCCACCACTATCGCAATCTTAGTCGTAGTTAGACGTGTACCCGTTGTAATAGTTAGTAACTACGTTATCATAATAGTTAGAACCCTCTTCGCCGTAATTGTTAGAACCCTCTTCGCCGTAATTGTTAGAACCCTCTTCGCCGTAATTGTTAGAACCCTCTTCGTCGTAATTGTTAGAACCCTTATCATCGTAATATTTACAATCCTTGGTTCCGAATAAATAGTTGTTTTCCCAGATCGACATGGTTAACGTCATGTTTTTATTTCATCACGTAAACAAGAAATGTACATAATTTATCGATACAATGAATTAATATGTAATGATTAATATAGTATATTTGTTAGGAATATTATGTTATGTCATATAGTTAACATACATCGAGAAATATTATGTCGTATAAAATAATGTAACAAATACAAAATTACATGCTATTCGAGAAATGTTAAATCATGTCATAAAAAACCTACATCCCCTAAAGTAACTTACGACCCGTTTAAATAATCCAAAAACGGCTGGTTTGACGGTTCACATGTTTTTAAAATGGAACTCGTATATTAGCTTACGACCCATTAAAGCTTTGAATCACTTGATGGGATTTCTTGCAAAATTTGCTTACGGGCCGTATTGTAGACGTCCATATAACCACGTGGGTGTGTATATAACACACTATTTTTTTAAATAGTATTATCTATTTACTTATCTTCTAGTTTTATACATGTATTTTACTTTATATTTTTATATATTTTATATAGTCTGTTGTTTTAGTCATATATAATTATTACTTTCTTTTTGTTTTACTCTGTGTTCATGAATTTACTTAATAAGAGAAATCAGAAGAAAATTTTCTTTTTTTTTTCTTTTTCTTCATTTCCCTTTCTTTTTTTTCTTTTCATTTTCTTTCAATTTAAAAGGATTCATTTTATGCTTTATTTTCCTTACATTTTCTTTATTTTTCTCCTTAAATAAACTCGGGAACAAATTTTTATTACTTTGCTTTCATCTCCTTCGTTAAAAAAAAACTCTGAAACTCAATAATTTTTTTCTTTACTTCTGATTCCTTTTTTTTTCTCTCCTTAAATGAACTCGTGAACTCTCTCTTTTAAATTTAATGAAATTTTTATATATTTCTTCAAGTTTTTAAATAAAAGAATATTTGTAAGAAAACGTTGTATTTATATATATTATTATTTTATTGTTATTAATATTATATAATATACAGTATTGTTTTCTTTTTTTAGAGGGCGGGTCTTGGCGCAGCGGTAAAAGCTGTTCCTAAGGGACCGAAGGTCTCAGGTTCGATCCGTGAAAACGGCCTCCCCACAAAATATGGGGGAAAGACCGCGTACATCTTCCCCTAAATGGGACGGACCCTCCCTGGACCCTGCGAAAACACGGGAGCTCTTTGCAGCACCAGGTACGCCCTATTGTTTTCTTTTTTTATTATTATTTTATATTTTCACATCTTTTGAGTTATTACAGGTTTATTCATTAATAAGAAACATAATATGGATAAAAGGGTTGAAAATGCAAACTTAATGACTAGGAACATGGAATGTAGAAAACCATCATAAATTGATGTAGTTTTGAAAATATATGGAAAATTCACTCTTTGTGGTTGGTGGACCAGCATACTACTATGTAATCACTCTCTACGAATGCAAGAATCTTGTTCATGTGTGAAACTTTTGAAGTGAAAAACATGTGAGTTGATGATAGTTTTAGTGATCCCTGGAGAAGTTTCAAGATTGAAACTGTAGGAAGTTTGCTCTTGTGATAATTGTATTCTTACATCCTCAGGAATTCTACCGTATTTCAGTTGCTCTCCCTTTTCACTTTGCCAGGCCACAATCTCTCCTTTAGCAAATGCCGTTATCGCGTTAACAAAACGCACTTTCTTTTCATCTCTCCGAAGTAAGGGTCTTCCAAGAAAACCAGTACCTGCATATACTAGTCTTTCATGAGAAGAAAGTTTAAGGACATTAACAACTGCAATTTCAGAGCCTTGTGGACATAGGAATAGTGAACCAATGGGTAACGGGACCGGAGAACCCAAAACATGGCTCACAACAATTGCAACTAGATCAAAAACTGATATGTAATTTGGTCCTCCTTCAGCAATTAACATACAAGTACATGAACGGTCAACATAGTAGAGGGCTCGATGACTAGAGCCAGACTCATCTGATGCATGAGTGATGTCTAGAAACTTGGGGAGAAGCCAAAAGCGGGTGTAGATACGCTGCACCAACTTCATTGTGTTGGCAACATATACAAGTGATTTTTGTAGTGTTGGGAAATCTGGATTCTTAAATCCTGAAGTAACGCGAGAGACATTGTTGACAACAGTTGATACAGCAACCTGAAATGACCTGCTTAACAATTTCAGTCTGATGGCAGCCAATGAACCCTCTTCAAGAGTCTCAAGGTGTTCAACATAATCAAGCTCCTGGAAAAGAACTCAGGCTGTAAGAAAGTATGTCATGTTTATCTCTTTCTACATCTAAACTCATTTAAGTTGATACCAAGTAAAGTGATGGATAAAAATATAGAAAGAGTACCTCCACAACAACATCAGAAAGCTTTCTTACGCCAAAGGCCAAACATAATCTCTCTGAAACATCATGGTGAACAAACCTTAGCTTTGAAGAATCAATAAATTTCACATACTGGGAGCCTTGGGGATCTATATAGACACACGTGTTTGGTGGAACAAGCCTGCAACCATCATCAGGGACAACCACTGACTCTGATTCCGAACTGGGTCCGTCTGATGTCTGCAGCTCATCACAGAGAAACTGTAGAAGTTCAATTACTTCATGGAGCTGGTTTGGATTAAGACGACCACAAGATTTATCAAGAATATTCGTTGCACAAGATTTATCTTGTATATCTGAAAAAAGAAGATAACAAATTTGATTTTTATAAGTTACACACATAAAAACCAATTCTTGGGCGGAAGAGACTAAGAGTTGTATTGATTAAATGGATAGTTTGACCCAGTTAGAAGAAATTACCTGAGGAAGATAATATTCTGTCTATTAGTACCTTAGAATAAGCTTCCTCATCATCAGCAGGCCACTTGTTAGCCTGCATTTGGTAGCTTGGTTAATTAATATTCTGATCAAAGAGAACTAGACACACATATACATATACATATATACATACCTGGAGGAGGTAGCTTAGAGGCAAATCCTTCAACAAAAGTATTTGTTTCTCTTGCAGCTCCAACTCTGGACCGCCATTAAAAGATGTTTTTTGTGATTTTAGATCATTATTACCTTTAGAGCAAATGCACCCCATCACAAGTGAACGTACTTTAGACCGATCGACGTAATACTAGCTTCCCTAAATTAGGCAGGCAAAACGATGGCTTTCTTTATCTGTAACATATTAAATTAAAGCTTCGTGTTTCCCGAAACATAATACCTCTGATTCATATCCAAATTTGGACCTATGTTTCGAGTAGTAACAACAAAACAGTACATATATACATGGTAATAATAAGATAGGAAATTTTGAATGGAATGGATGTTGTAAATTCAATATGAAAAAACCAAAAAGTCGGACCATTGAACCTTAATTAGCTACTGTATGCTAAGCAAGCGGATCTTTGTCTCTGCTTTGTGTACGTATGGGAACTCTCCATGCGACTAACAAGGAGAAAACTTCAACAATCTGTTATTCTTTATTTTATTTTATTTTTTTAATTACATACAAAATCCACTATTCAACCTTTTATATAACAAATAATTTGAATGTGGTTATGTTACACCCCGATTCAGGTGCGCTTATTACCGAGAATTTGACATTTTATATATCATATAAGGGAGAATTTTATATATATTCTTACAAATTTAAGAAATATCATATATATATCCCTCTCAAATTTGATTTAAAATATCATATATATTCAACTTAAGTGAATTTTTAATATGTGACCATTTTGCCCCTGTTAAGTATTTGACATTTTAACCTATTTCTAGTTTTTATTAACATCTCGTAAACTTCTCTATCGATTGAATCTCTTCATAGAAATATTAGTGATCTTCCTAATCAAAAATATCAAAATTGATGCACTTTTTACCTCATCCATGTCTTTCATTCTCTTTAATAATTCCAGATTTTGTTCTTGTTCATTTGCAAAAAAATCATATATCGTTTTTAAATATATTCATTATAAGTGTTGATTTTTGAATGATCCAGCTTCCTACATTTTAACACTTTGCTCATCGATAAAAATTAAATTGCAGTTTGTTAATTTGATCAAAGCTTCTTTCTTTTAAGCAGTTAATTGGGTGATTTCTTCAGATCTCATTTCCTTCTTTCTTACTAATTCAAGATTCTCATTTAGCTTAGCCAAGCAGAACGTAACTTTATAACAAATCTTGAAATTCAAACACTAACTTCACAAAAATCATATTATTCTCCTTTACAAAGTGCTCGTTTTATAATTTTTTGATGATTGTTAATTTTTGTGCATTTGATCGCTGCAGTAAATTGGAGAATATAATCTTAATGTTTCTCTTGTTGCTTGAATGATTTCTTTGACATATTTAATTTTTTAAAGACAAAGAAAGATAAAGGGTAAAAATTCCTTTATTACTGCTTTATTAGTGAAATGGCTATATTTGATATTTCGAATAACTTTTAAGGACATGTATGATATTTTGAGTTTGGGTGGGATATATTTGGTATTTCTTACTTTGTAATGATATATATGAAATTCTCTCTTCAAATAAGTAGGTTAAAGGATTAATTTTTATTTTATTGGTATTTTTATGTGGTGTTATTTTGAGAAGAGAAAGGGTTTTTGGTGTGTTTTTTAGAGTATTATGGTTTCTAGATGTTCTACGGTTTGACTAGCGGATCTTGCATACGTGCCACTGGAAACAAGTGTCATGTCACACACCCTCCCTCTCGTCCATTGAACCCGGCTATTTGTAAAATTATGTTCTCCAAATCTGTGAGTGTTTCATGCTATCTTCGCTCCCAATTGCCGTAGAGGCCATGGGGTTGTATTCCCATCTGTACGTTACCACCACATCTCAATCCTCTCCTGAGCCACAAAATTAAAATATTGTCCACCCTTATACAACTAGTTTTATACCCGTCCGGTGGCCGGGTATTTTAATGTCATATTAACAACTAATTCTTTTTCGTTCTAAACAACAATATTGTCTAAGATCAAAATACAACTGAGAATTTTGGATTCCTTATCGGGATCTTGTTGAGTGTATCGTTATTGTGCTCATCTGATTGTTGGTTATCATTGTCCTTGGGTGAATCTATTTGGACATTATATAGTTGGCTTCTCGGGATATTGTCAATTTTCCTTTAACATATACTTGACCTAATTATAAGATAATTATTGGCAAAATCATAGTTATTCTGGGAGACAATTGTACAAATAATGAGTTACCCTACGCTTGAGAAGCTTGGCTCGCATTCCATGCCACTAGTCATGCTCATTGTTTAAAGTAGCAACCATATTAGTTGAGAACGTAAAACACCCTGTAATATAATTATAAAAGGAGGCAGCTTCAGGTAATATTTTATGACAAAAAATGCAAACGGTAAAGCAAACAATCATCCAAATAAAGAAACGGGTCAAACAACCTTTTTAAACCATCTTATTTTATATAAAAAATTCATATTATTGTGAGATAATATTAAATTTAGCAATCATAATTGACACCGAGGACATTTGTCTTGTGGAGATCAATTGAATAGAAATTGAACCCATCGCTAACCTGTTTGGTTAGCAAAATCAGCAGGGTCAAGTTCTTACGCACACTTAGACTTCATTATGCCATGCATCACCAAGAATCTTGAAGTAAAATTTATGATAGTTAGAGGTCAAAATTACTGTTACTAAATTTGACCTGTTCGAAAAAAGAAAAAAAAAACGTTTCAGGTGCCATGTCAGGAAAGAGAAGAAATAGTTTTCAGGTGCCATGTTAAAAAATTTTAAAAAGATGAACATACTTAAAGATTACCGACATGCCAGGTCATTTGAACTGTAACCAGATCATTTTTGCTCGTTCACCTTTAAGGGCCTAATCAAATACATCATCTTGAAAGAGCAAAATGATGCCACTGACATCGGTATGTGCTTGAAAACCTTGTTAAATATGGTGTCAGGCATGGTGGGTAGTTGCTAACCTTGGTTCCAAAATTTGATCCATGATTCTCACACTGTCACACAACAATAAAGGCATCCTCTTTAATTTCTCTAATTTTCCAGAAAAATCCTTC
>BJCO01005596.1:0-10488 GCA_018326465.1 Flaveria floridana
AATAATAATAATAATAATAATAATAATAATAATAATAATAATAATAATAATAATAATAATAATAATTTACCACTCTATATATAATTCAAATTTAAACCATCTCCATTCGAATTCACTCTCTAAAAATCCAAATATTAAAAGTTTTGTCATGAATTCATCATCGCGCTCGAATAAAAAAACAACACAATTTTGAAAGCTAGTAAAAGACCAACCCTCACAACCACCTACTCAAGAAATTCACTCATTTGATATTCCGAAACATTTTCCATGGTTCCAACCATTATCATACTACAACCAATAAACACCACTCCAACAAAAGCAGAAATAGTAGCAATACTGCTGATGGGAGTTCATGTACTAAATATTATTTTCACGTATGTACTTTTTTAGTTTTCTAGATATTATTTTTTTTACGGTGTACTATTATTTTAATTGATGAACGTTTGTTTTATTTTTCTAGAAAAATCGAAAAACGAGAAAAAACTGAGACGACATCATGTGAAACTAGAAAAATATGAAAAATTAGAAAAAAAATTGATTTGTTGCTAATGTGTCACACGAGAAAAAAGGAGACGACTGCCAACGATATTATTCGTGTTCGCTCGTTAAAAAAATTGAAGTTGTTCATGAAATGGTCACGAACATTTATCAAACAAGATTTTTGTTCGTGTACATTCATTAAAAATGACCTGTTTACGAAAATTACTGAACATAATAAACACACAAAATATTTATGAACGTAAAAGATAACAATGAAAGAGTGTCATACTTTGACATAAACTTAACCTAATTATCATAAATATAATTAATAAAATATTCATGAATGTAAACAAAATCAAAGTTATAGCTCCACCATTCAAAGTGAATATATATCCCGTTTGCGATCGAGCATCATATCGATCCGTTTAGACGCTAACATCACTATCGCACTTAATTGTTAGCTCGTCTTCTGCTGCTCCATATATCAAGAACACATCCTTAGTCCTTCTTAAGTACTTAGGGATATTTTTTAAAGCAGTCCAGTGACTTTCACCTGGTAACTATTGATATCTACTCATCACACTCAACGCGAATGATACGTCGGATTTATTAAATAACAGGGCATACATAATTGAACCAATTGGAGAACATTAATGGATTTTTTTTCTATTTTCTTCTTATCCTTCTCTATTTAAGGACACTAAATACCATTTAGTATGGTTTCATGTGCTATTATCAAGTTTCCTTTCTTGGAATCTTGCATTGAGAAGCGTTTAAGGACCTTATCAATATATGCACTTTGACTTAAATCAATAAGTCGCTTTGATCTATCTATATAGATATTTTTTTCGTAGAATATAGGTGGATTTGTCAAGAGCTTTCTTTGCGAAACATTTGTTTAACTAAGGATTTACATCATTAAGCATTTGTATGTTGTTTCTAATGATTAGTATTCCATCCACATACAAGATCAGAAAAGTAATGTAGCTCCCATTTATGTTTTTATAAACATAGGGCTCATCTTTGTTTTACATAAAACGAAACTCTTTGATTTTCTGATTGAAACGAAATTCTAACTTCAAGATGTTCGTTTCTGTAGTGGTTGAATCTAGAGTCTCGAAAAATCAAATCAAGATGAAGATAAAGATCAAAGCCACACGAGAAGTTATAATTACCGCGTGAAAACTTGCTTCTCGTGCGACAACTACTAGTCGCACGAGAACTCTAGCTTTTAGTATAAATAGAGTTTTTTTTGATTTGTAATTCTTAAGCTTTTATCTCATTTCCTAATTTTCATACTTACTGTAAATTGACCAAAATCAGAGAGCAATACAATAAAGTTATTTACATTGTGTGTTTGTGTTCTTCAATTGATTCAATCTTATCCGTGATGTTTACATTCCGCATATTCATTACGAGATTGATCTATGTATTATGTTGATCCTTACAATTGGTATCAGAGCTCGGTATGCTCTTGATCGATTGATTGGAGATTGAAGAAGTGTTTTTAAAGTGTTCGTGAGCTTGAATTCATCACGATTCATAGTATTCTGCTTGATTTCTGCTATACTTGATCATTTTGAAGATTATGAAGATGCTAGACTTGGTGTTAATCGATTTGGTGATCTTTTGAGCTTAAAACGAGATTAACTGAATCAATTAGAGACAATTAGGATCTTAATTGAACCTAAATCACTAATTGAACTCTTGATTAATCAAATTTTAATAAATCTAGTGAAAAATTAAGGCTGAAAGATTCGAAATCAAGGAGAACAGGTCAGGCGAGATTTTCTACAAAAAGTAAGTTTTCCTCGAGAACTTGAGGTTGTTACAAAAGTTTGTTATAGAAAGATTTCTTTCACGCGACAACTTGAAGTATCCATAAAATTCAGTTATAAAACTTTCCACACGAGAACTTTGAAGATTTCACGCGAGAACTTGAAAGCTTTCGCGTGATAAATTGACTATTCGCGCTAGAACTTTAAGTTTGTAGTTTTTAGAAGAATTTGATTTTTGATTTTGAGAAAGATGACCAATCTGAAGCACATTACTGCTACATTGAATCTTGATAATGAGATTGGTACAAGCACCAAGCCACTAAGACTACTCAGTGAAGAAGATTACCCCGATTGGGCATTTAGGTTTGAGAACCATGTCATATATACGAAACCCCGAATGATGCGATCAATTAAACAAGGTCCATACATTCCGGTGTACAAGAATGACAAAGGCGACTTGGTTCCTAAACCTGAACACTTGTAGGACGAGGAGGATATGAAGAAGAAGGAGCTTGATGACAAATCCTATGCTGCTATCATAATGGCCTTAACCACTGAAATAGCATAAAAGTTTAAAGACTATATTAAGTCTAAAGATTTATAGGATCCAATGGAGGAATAAATCATGGGTAACAAGAATATGAGGGAGGGCAGGAAAGACATGCTGAACCAAGAGTTCAATATGTTAGTCATATACTTGGTGAAACCTTGGAGGCACATATGTCAAGATTTGTGAAGCTGATCACAAAAATGAAGAGTACAGGAATTATCTTGGAAAATATAACAGTTAACAAAAAGCTGTTAAATTCTCTATCTTATAGCTGGAACAAAAACTACACTACTATCAAGAGAACAAAGGACTTGTTCACCTTGACACTCAGTGATCTGATCTCAACAATCAAATCTTATGATATGGATGATAAGCAAAGGGCTGCAAATTACATCAACACTATGGAAGCCTAAGCATCAACATTGTATGTCAAAATGGCTAGTAATCCTAACTACTATGTCAGCTACTCTCAATTGTGTCAGCAACAACAACAGCAGCATCGTCTACTAATCCAACCATCAAAGATCAAATCTTGCCATAATCTTTTCCTCAATATCAAGCTACTCATCAAAATGCCTATGCCCAACCTTCAATCCAATCCTAATCTCAATCCTATCCTTAGATTCAAGCTGCTCAAAGAACACAACAAGCTTTTGTTCTGAATTCTCAACCCAGCAAGCAAACCATTCATATTGCAAAAGAGCACCTTACTCTATTCACCTTATTCATGAACAACTATGAAGCTTTCTCTGTTGATAGACTTAATACACCTAATATCATGGTTGATGATTTACAACACGTCAACCCAGATGATGTTGAAGAAAATGACATCAAATATCAGATGCCCATGGTGGTGTATCGTGCCTAGAACTTTGCATGAAGAACAGGCAGAAAAGTATTCAGAATGAACAACTCTAGCAAGATAGGGTGTGATAAGTCCAGTTTAAGATGTTATAACTGTAACAAACCTTATCACTTTGCTAGAGAATGCACTGAGGGAAGGTCTGCTCAAACTGATAATGGGAAGAAAATGGTGACTGTAGAGGTGGAAACAAAGAGTGATCAAGCCAATTCATTAAGAACAAAGCATTGGTATCTCAGACTAATAAAGAGTATGATTGGTCTGATCAATTGGAAATACTTGATATCAAGTTATCCACTGCATTGTTGGCTGAGATCAAGACAGTTGAAGAGCATGGTAAAGACAACCTATTTACTGAGTTTATGTCTTGTGATATGTTAGATGGTGTTTTTGGTGGAGAAGAAAGTGTTGAATCTAAGTTTGTGAAGAAGGATGAAGAGAAATAAGTGAAAGAAGAGAAATATGAAGCAGTGCAAGATTATGATGAAATAGCTGTTGAGATTACTCCAGCTCAAGTTGAAATCAAGATTGTTAAGCTTACTCTAGTCAAAATTGCTGAAATCAAGGAAAAAGTTGTTGAGTTGACTCCAGCTATTGAAAGAAAGAAGGTTACAGCTGTTGAGGACATTCCAACTTCTGCTCATGCTACACAAAAACATGTTGAGATTACTCCAGCAAAGGAAGCAGAAAGGCTTGTTGAAAAGGTCTTCATGGTGAATGTTGTCCATGAAGAGACAAAGGAGAAAGCTAAAACTGATGAGGTATATATTTGTCTTTGTTCTAATAAATGCATTGAAAAGGTACAAAGATATAAAGTTCACAACGAGCATTCGATCTTAGAAGTTGAGAAACTTCAATATCAAGCTCGTAAATATAAAACTGATAAGAAATTTTTTAAAGAAAAGGTAGGCGGATTAAACAAATCAGTTTATCAATCAAAATTAGATATTTATGATAAAGATTGTAACATAAATGATTTGACTACTCGTAATAATGAGCTATCTTTGGAAATTATTAAATTGAACAGTGAACTCTTATCTGCTAAACTGAGTGTTGAGAAATTTGAATTATCTTCAAATATGGTTGTAGGTATTATTAAATCTCAAATGACACAAAAGATAAATGGTGGTAAAGATGGAGTTGGATATTCTAACATTGCACCACCAATTAATCATGATTATTCTTTATTACCTTCATCTATTAACACTTGTGATGACGAGACCTATGGTCTAGGTTTTCAACCACAATCCAACTTAACACCTTCAGTAAATGTTTCACTCACTTTTGACCCTATCATAAAACTAAAATTAAAGTTAATCATGATAATTATTTTGTAGAATGTGTGAAGAAGGATGGTTGGTTGAAGAGTGTGAGAGTGATGATGAAATAGTTTTTAAGGAAAATAAAACTTGTAATGAAAATTATACTTGTAATTCATCATCAAAGATCAATGAAAGTTATGAAGTTTCTTATGTTCAAAGGATTGTTTAAAGTTATCAAACAAAGAAAAGATACTTAATTCGAAAATTAAGTTTAAGACCAAAGAAAGAAAACGAGTCATAACATCAGTATCTGACTTGAAAACTGATTTCAAAAACAGGTTTGTTTCAAAAGTCAACATTGATAAAGAAGACTGTATTTTTAAAGAAACAAATGTAAGTTTCTTTAAAAATAAATCTCCTATTATTACTAATTCTGTGAAACAAGATGTGTGTAGCACAGGTACAAAAGAAACTGGTTCTACTCTAGTACTTTCTCATCAAAAAGGCAAAGTTCAATCTAAAGCCTTGTTAGCAACAAAAGAGACACAATCTCTTGGGACAAATTCAAATGAAAAGGGAAAATGAGAGACTGTTAAAGAATCTATAGGCCAAAGACATACTAAAGCCAGATTCTATGATAACTATGGAAGTTATCATCAACAGTTTATGAAAACAACTTGAGTGAAAAATATGATTCAAAATATATGTTGTTATGTATATGGAAAGTCAAATCACATGGCTAGAAATTGTCACCACAAACCATTGACAAGTAAATAAAGATTTTATAATTCTATTACTGATAATAGAAAATAATTTTTTCTTAATGCAAAGTTTAAAAGAAATTTGAATCATACAAAATCTTTTACTAATAATTGAAATGATCAAACAAATACAAATTTATAAAAGGAAAATACAATTAAGAAATCTTTACATGTTAATGATGAAAATTCATCTTCTCCACAAAGTACTTTTAAGAAATTGGTTTCAAATCTGATCAAACCGATTCAGATATGGAAAGCAAAAGAAAAGGAATCAGAACATGATATTGTTGAAGATTATATTTTTAATGATAAAAGAGATGTGATATTACATCTGTATCATATTTAGATGAAAATGATGTACCCAAGTCAACCATGGCTTGAGTTTCTAAAAATGAATAAATACTTCATTTGTCCAGGAACATCCAAGACCCAGTATCAACAGTGTATGGCACGTTAACAGTGGATGTTCAAGGCATATGAATGGTAATATATCTCTCTTAAACAACATCAAATGTTATAACCGAGGATATGTTATTTCTGCTGGAGACAAAGGTGGTAAGATTACAAAGAAAGATACAATGTCAAATGGTGTGTTAAGCTTTGAAGATGTCAATTTTGTAAAGGAACTAAAACATAATCTGTTAAGTGTCTCTCAAATTTGCAACAAACAATATCCAACCCATTTCGCTAATAAAGAATGTCTAATTATAAAACTTGGATTTATAATTCCCGATGAATGAATCTTATTGAGAACTCTGAGAGATAAAGACACATACTTACTTGACATGAATGGATCTCATTCGTTCGTAATTACGTCATATTTGTTGTCTAAGGTCTCGGAGAGTGATTCATTGTTAGAGGTAATCATGTGGTAACTCTCAGCCTGTTTGTCAAGGTTTAGCATGGACTCAGTGTTCAAAAGGCAAACAACATAAACTACCTCATAAACCAGTTGCACATACAAAAATTGACTCTATTCTATAACTGTTACACATGGATTTGTTTGGTCCAGTTAATGTCTTGAGTTTAGGACGTCATGCATATTGTTTAGTCATTACTGATGATTTTTCTAGATTTACATGAGTATTCTTTTTAGAAACCAAAGATGAGACACCTCATTTGTTGATAAAGTTTATGACACTAGCGGAGAAGACCGACAAAACAGTTAAATGCATTCGAAGTGATAATGGCACCGAATTCTGTAATCGTACATTGAATGAATTCTATGATTCAAAGGGGATAAAAAGACAATTCAGTTTAACAAGAACTTTTTAACAAAATGAAGTTACTGAAAGACGAAACAGAACATTAATTGAATATGCTAGAACAATGTTATCAGCAGCCAAATTACCTTCATTCTTTTGGGCTGAAGCTGTTAACACTGCTTGTTATATTTAGAATCGTGTTCTAATCAATAAACAACAAAACATGAATCCTTATGAAATTTTTTTTAAACATAAACCAAAAGTCAAATATTTCAAAACATTTGGATGTTGTTGTAAACTGTTAAACACGTCTGAATCAAAGTCAAAATTTAATGAAAAAACTGATGAATGTTATTTTATTGGTTACTTAGCCAATAAAGTTGCATATCGGGTTTATAATAAAAGATCAAAACAAATAATTAAATCATTTAATATTGATTGGGGATGAATTTTATTTTGTTGGTTACTTAGCCAATAAAGTTGCATATCGGGTTTATAATAAAAGATCAAAACAAATAATTGAGTAATTTAAAATTGATTAACATGAGTCTAACAAAACTGATGCATGTTCTTCACCTTCATGGGTTTATGATTATGGTTCATTATTTGTATTATTTCATCATTCATCTATTGTTTCTACAGCTTTTACTCATTTGACATCTTCAATTCAGGATTTGTTTGCTGATGATCTTGGATCCATTTCATCGTAAGCATATGGAATATCTTTAGACATACCTTTTTCTATACCTTTTTCTATATGTAATACAGCTATTCCACAAGTTTCTGAATCTGATGTCTCTCAGACTGATCCTGCTTTTGAGCAAGCTCCATAAGTTTCTGATCAGAGTTGTTTTTCTATACAAGATGATCCAATTGATATCATTCAAGTTCCATTTGATGATTTATCTATTGATAATGATAGTCATTAAGAGGAAGATATTGTATATCAACTTGAAGGAGGAAACACTGTTGAAGAACTAGTGGGTCACATGTCCAATCTAGACGAAGTTATATCTGAAGATGTCATTCCTCAGCTGTGAATTCATATGGACCATCCAACTGAAGCCATTATTAGTCCATTATCACAAGGCATTCAAACTCGAAGTCATCTTGGAGCAATAAATACATGCTTGTACTTATGTTTTATCTCTCAAATAATGCCTAATAGCGTTGAAATGGTATTGAAAGAAAACAGTTGGGTAGAGGCCATGCAAGATAAGTTGATGCAATTCTAGAAGCTAATGTACGGCATCTGTGTGAACTACCAAAGGGAAAGCTGCCAATCAGAACAAAATGAATATTCAAGAATAAGACGGATGAAAAAGATATGATTGTTTGCAACAAGGCCATACTTGTTGTACAAGGATTCTATCAGATTGAAGGACTTGATTATAAAGAAGTATATGCTCCAGTTGCAAGACTTGAAGCTATATGGATATTTCTGGCTTCTGCTTCATACAAGAATTTTACCATATATTAGATGGATGTCAAAACTGCATTCTTGTATAGTGAAATGATAGAGGAAACCGATGTCTATCAACCACCAGGTTTTGAAGATCCAGATCATCCTGTGTATGCTTACAAGTTAGACAAAGCAATTTATGGCTTACATCAAGCACCACGTGCTTGGTATGATACTTTTACTGAATATTTGCTTGCAAATGGTTATGTAAGAGGTGCTATTGATCAAACTCTATTCATATGGAAGACTGGAGATGATCTAATTCTTTTTCAAGTTTATGTCGATAATATTATTTTTGATTCTACCAATGGTACTTGTGGAAGGAATTTGAAGCTGTGATGAAAAAGAAATTCGAGATGAGTTCTCTTGGAGAGATATCATTCTTCTTGGATATTGATTCATCAAGAAAAGTATATTCATACTATTCTTCATAAATATAAGTTTCAAGAATCCAAGATCGCTCCAACTCCTATGTCTTCTCGTCTTATTTGACTCTAGATCTCACAGGAGAAGATGTTGATCAACATATGTATAGATCAATGATCGGATCTTTGATGTATCTTACGGCAAGCAGACCGAACATCATCTTCCCTGTTTGTCAGTGTGCATGTTATTAGAGTAATCCAAAGGAATCTCACGTGAAAGTTGTCAAGCGGATTCTCAAGTATCTCAAGGGTCAACCAACACTTGATATTTGCTATCCTAAAAACTCTAATTTCAATCTATTTGCTTATACTAATAGTGATTATGCAGGATATAACTTGGATAGAAAATCAACTACTAGTGGATGTCAATTCCTTGGCAGTAGGTTGATTTCATGGCATTGCAAGAAGCAGTAGACGGTGTCCACTTACACTGTAGAAGTATGTGGTTTCTTCAAGTTGTTGTTCACAGATTGTTTGGATTCAACTACAATTTACTTGATTATGGCCTTAATATTTATGACACTAAACTTCTGTGTGGTAATACTGCTTTGTTAAACATAGTGAAGAATCCAATTCAACACTCAAAGACAAAACACATCAATATCTGAATGCACTTTATCTATGACTATTTTGAAAGAAAGCTAATCAATTTGGAATCTGTTTCCTCAGATAACAACATTGCTGATTTGTTTACTAAGGCGTTTGATCATTCCGGATTTGATTTTCTAATCCAATATTTGGGAATGATTACTTTGGTTAACTTTTCTACTTACGCCCTTTCTAGTATTATTCTTTCATTTGTTAAAATTGTTATTTTCTTTTACATAATTGCAATTTTAAGGGGAGAAAACTTGAAAAATACTTAAAAATAATAATTTTTGTTCTTAGGGGGAGTAAATTCAAATAAGTACAAAAGAAGGCTTTATTTTTTTTTACAAGGTTTAAGAAAATCTAAATTTTTAAGTGTATATAGGAAATGATAGTATATTTCTTGATTTTATATCATTACATTCAAAAGCATGCAAGAAACTAACTTGGATTATGTTTGATATATTGATAGACTTGACAAACAAGGATGAAAATCACTATGTTCTGTGATGCACTGAAATTAACTTTTCTATGACTGAAGTGGGAAACTCGTCAAGGTTTTGTGAATACACTGACTCCAGCAAGTTGCTTTATTTTTTCATACTCAAGCAAGTTGCTTTCTGACTCGGTGTATATCAAATAATATATATATGTAAAATTAAAAGATTAACAAGGTATACAAAGAAAAAACAAAATACAAAAGAGAAAATAAACAAAATGAGCAAAAAGATGCCAAAAAGACCATATAGGAATAAAAGATGCCAATGAGCACATTAATAAAAAAATATGTCATCGACATACATACTATATGATAATATTTTCGTCTTTTTGAATATGTTATGACACAGGAGGCAAAATCAAAAGATGGGACATGTAAGTCCGACTTGACTTGTAAGTTCTAAACGACTTGCGAGTGTTGGATTCTATATGCCCAAGATACATAGATTATTGATGTGGTTAGTACGTCATGATCCAAGTCGGGTCATACCCAATAACAAGCTTGACAAACACCAATAATTATTTAGTTGATGATATGATCATGCAATTAAATAATTACACCAATTTAGAAAATGGGTTTTCTAAATAAGTTGCATATGAGATTGAACAATTTATAG
>BJCO01005597.1:0-11838 GCA_018326465.1 Flaveria floridana
CTCTCGAGTCTGACATTCAAGCAAGAGAACACAATAGCTGATGGAAGTCTTCAGATGCTCTCGAGTCTGACATTCAAGCAAGAGAACACTGTAACTGATGGGAGTCTTCAGCAGTTGTTGCAGTGGCATGTGGGACTTAGAGGTTTTCCTGATCTTGGCTCATTGGTTCTTTTGGTCCAACATTTGTCAATTAGTAATAGTTTGTATTGTTAAAATTTAATTTTCCAAAGATATGGTGTTTAGGATAACAATAAAGAACAAAAAAATATGATGTTTAGGAAAACAATGACGAACAAAAAAACATAATGACATATTAATCATTGTGTTTTACGTTTTATATTATTTTCCTGTATCGAGTGTGCCACTAGTGATCAATATCCATCAACTAGAAAATCGATCTTTATAGGTGGGACACCAAAAAGCTAAACCTAACTAGAAAACGAAAGTAAAAATAAGTCAATCATTTCTTCAGATTTTATCATTATTTTAATGTAATAGATAGATTGGTTGTTATTTTATCATTGAGTTTCATACATTAGATGCATACAATGTTGTTATTTTACAATTCTATTATAAAAAATTCATCTTTTTAAAAAAACCACAATTGTGTAAAGAAAATACAATGATGAACAAAAAAGATACAATGGCATATAAAAAAAATAATATAACAAACATAAATTACAATGATCTAGAAAACTTAAAAATATATTTTTATTTGTAATGATATTATACTTATTTTAAATAATAAACTGTGACATCCCATAATTTTCAGGTTAACTCCATTAAGAAAATACTATTAGTTCCGTCGAATCTTGCATACATGTCACGTAATCACACATAAGTTCCGTCGAGTCTTGCATAATATTAATCTAATTAATAATTATGTAATATTACTATGTGATTATGTGAAATCAATGTTTACATGTTACTGCTAGGATTTATATGTTATTGTATAATCTCGAGAGTTTTATATTATTTGGCAAGTTTATAAAAAGAAAATTTTGAGTATTTGTTATGGGCTTACAAAACGTAATTTTCTAACAATGTGAAATAATAATAAGAGCAAAATGGATTTAATGTAAATAATAAATGCTAGGACAACTTTTTGTATAAAAGGGTTTAATAAAAAAACAATAACACAAACCCTAGCGTCCCCCCCCCCCAAATCGCGATCAAAGCACCCCTCCCACTCTCTGTGTCGATTTCAATCCTAGCACACACATCCACCATTGTTTGAGTAAATCGACCACTACAACACGTAATGAAGATTTATTTGCAATCAATTACATGTGTTAGTAAGAATTATAAAAAAAATTCATTTTTACATGATTTTTTAGTATGAACAAACCCTAGTTCATCCCTTCTGTAGAAGACTATCAAAGGCTCGGAAAAACAATATTAGTCAAAATCTACATTTGATTTCTTGTATGATCCTGAATAGGCCTTTCAGTTCTTGCAACCCCACTAAGTTCAGCGGGACTGAAGGTGCTACTGGCCTTCTACAGTGGTTCGAGAGCATTGAGAACACGTTTCTTAACAGTGAGTGTCGCGAGAATCTCAAGGTTCGCTATGCTACCAGTGTTCTTCAAAAGAGAGCACTAACTTGGTGGAACGGGGAGAAACGAACCCGTGGGACTGATGTTGCCCTGGCTTTGACTTGGGCTGAAGCCAATGAACTTATGTCACGGGAATTCTACTCGAGAAATGAAATCAAAAAGCTAGAAGCCGAGTTCTGGGATTTCGCTCAGGAAAGAGGCGAGAACCTAGCTTACACCAACCATTTCCACAAATTGAGTCTCTTGGTTCCTCATTTGGTTACTCCATCATCTCGAGCTATCGAGAAGTACATAGGTGGTCTCCCTATGCAGATTCAGGACACCGTGTGGGGTAGAAACCCTATAAACTAGGAGGATGCTATCCGTCTAGCAGTGCAGTTAACCCACAATCATGTCAAGGCTGGTTCTTTAACCAGAAAGGGTGACAAGAAGAAAACCAAGAAGTCTCCATCGAAACAACAAAGGAAGACAAGCCTGAAAATTCTAAGAACAAGAAGAGGAAGGCTATATCTCAAAATTTTATTGTGGTTACCCCTTGTGTTCCAGTCAACAAACTCACACCGACTTATCAACCGACCTTCAACAACCAGGCCCCAACAAAAAAACCTTACACCGAGCCTTTACCGCAATGCAACGTCTACAAGTATCACCATCCTACTCATGCTCAGTGGCGCCAGTGCACCAACTGTGGTCATTTTGGCCATACATTCAACTTGTGCAAGAGTGCTGCTAAGGCTCCGATTAATGCACCAGTCCTCCAACACCCTCCTGCAATTGCTCAAGGTCGTGCATGCTATCAATGCGGTGATCCAACCCATTTCCGTAACCGATGTCCTCAGCTCATCAATACCATGCCTGCAGCACAAGGGCGTGCTTTTAACATCAATGCCCATCAAGCTCAAGCCACCAATGATGTGGCGAATGGTACGTTTCTAATCGATCTCCAATATGCTTCAGTCTTGTTTGATACCGGGGCCGATAAAAGTTTTGTATCCTTAGAATTCGAGCCTTTGCTTGTTAACACCCGAACTAAGTTAGAGAGACCAATTACAGTGGAAATAGCTGATTGAAAACCCGTCATAATTGATTCTATCGTTCCAAATTGTACCCTTAAACTTAGCGAGCACGAATTCTCCATCGATCGTATACAGATGCAACTTGGAAGCTTTGACGTCATTATAGGCATGGATTGGTTATTGAAGAACCATGCTGAGGTTGTCTGCTTCGAGAAGATCATCTGGATTCCTCTTGCATCCGAAAGCGTCCTAGATATTTACGGGGAAAAGCCTTCTAAAGGACTTAAACTCATGTCTTGCACCAAAGCCCAAAAGTACATCCGCAAGCATTACGTGGCTTTCTTAGCCCATATTGTGAAAGCGGATGGGAAATCTAGGAAGAATGAAGACATTCTGATTATTCGAGAGTTTCCTGAAGTCTTTCCTGAAGACTTAACCGGTCTTCCTCCCGTTCGTCAAGTTGAATTCCGTATCGACCTTGTGCTTGGCGCAACTCCCGTGGCAAAATCTCCTTATCGACTTGCACCATCTGAGATGCAAGAGCTTTCCAGCCAACTTTAAGAGCTATCTGATAAAGGTTTTATTCGACCAAGTTCCTCACCTCGGGATCCCCGGGTTTGTTTGTGAAGAAGAAAGATGGCTCTACCGTATGTGCATCGACTATCGGGAGCTTAACAAGCTTCTAGTCAAAAGCCGGTATCCCCTACCGAGAATTGACGATTTGTTTGATCAGCTTCAAGGAGCCTCTCATTTCTCCAAGATCGACCTTCGTTTAGGCTACCATCAGCTACGAGTGCACGATAATGGTGTTCCTAAAACAGCCTTGCGTACGAGATATGGCCATTACGAGTTTACAGTTATGCCATTCGGACTAACCAATGCACCTGCTGTGTTCATGTATTTGATGAACCGCGTGTGCACGCCATATCTAGAAAAATTTGTAATTGTCTTCATTGACGACATACTGATTTATTCAAAATCCAAATCTGATCATGAACATAATCTTCGTTTAATCTTTGAACTTCTGAAAAAAGAGAAGCTTTATGCAAAATTCTCCAAGTGCGAATTTTGGCTTAAGTAAGTTCAATTCCTTGGTCATATCGTAAACGATAAATGAATTCACGTGGATCCTGTAAAGATTAAGGTAGTGAAGAATTGGGTAGAACCTGAAACTCCCACCGAGATTCGTTCATTCCTTGATTTAGCCAGCTACTACCGTCATTTCATCCCTAATTTCTCAAAGATCGCTGTGCCTCTCACCGCTTTGACTCATAAGGATAAGTCCTTCTTGTGGGGGCCGGATCAAGAGAAAGCCTTTCAAACCCTCAAGCAAAAGTTGTGTAATGCTCCAATCTTGACCCTCCCTGATGGAAATGACGACTTTGTTGTCTATTATGATGCTTCAAAGCAAGGCCTCTGTTATGTTCTATGCAACGAGGTAAAGTCATAGCATATGCCTCGAGGTAGCTCAAAATCTATGAGAAAAGTTACACAACACATGATCTCGAATTGGGTGCTATTTTTTTGCACTCAAAATCTGGAGACACTATCTTTATGGCACCTAGTGTGTTGTATTCATTGACCATAAGAGTCTCCAGCATATCTTCAATAAAAAGGAATTGAACATGAGGCAACGATGATAGGTTGAGTTGCTTAATGACTACGACTGCGAGATACATTACCATCCTAGAAAAGCGAATGTCGTAGCCGACATATTGAGTCGTAAGGATTATGTCATGCTTCAAAGCGTTACTATTCAATCCGACCTTAAAACTCGCATCCTCCAAGCCCAGCATGAGTCAGTCATCGAAGGAAACATGTATGATGAGATGTCATGCGACGCGGAACTGTAATTAGAAACAAAACCCGATGGTTTGCTGTACTTTGTGAATCGTCTTTGGATTCCCAACCGCAATAACCTCCGGACCCTCATCATGAGTGAGGCTCACAAAACTCGTTATTCCATCATCCCGACATGGATAAAATGTTCATGAACCTTCATAATCAATATTGGCGGCCCGACATGAAGAAGGATATAGCTTTGTATGTGTCCAAATGCCTCACGTGTTCAAAGGTCAAAGCCGAACACCAACGTCCCTGTGGATTACTTGTTCAACCCGATATTCCTATGTAGAAGTGGGAAAACATATCTATGGACTTCATTACTAAATTACCCCGTACCTCGAATGGTCATGATAGCATCTGGATCATCGTTGACCGTTTGACTAAGTCGGCCCACTTCAGCCCGATTCGAGAAGATTATCGAGTTGAGAGATTGGCTCGTATTTATATCAATGAGATAATTAGTCGACATGGTGTGCCGTTAAACATTATCTCCTATCGTGATGGTCGATTTACCTCTCGTTTCTGGCAAAAGTCTCCAATCGCCTTTAGGGACCCAACTCAATATCAGCACAACCTATCATCTCCAAACCGTTGGTCAAACAAAAAGGACGATACAAACTCTAGAGGATATGCTCCGAGCTTTTGTCATCAATTTAAATGGCTCTTGGGATTCTCACCTTCCGTTGATCAAATCTTGTATAACAACAGTTACCATACCAGCATCAAGATGGCACCGTTCGAAGCCTTGTATGGACGCAAGTGCTGGTCTCCTATCTGCTAGTCTGAGAATGGTGAAGCACAAATCACCGGTCCGGAACTGATACAAGAATCCATCGACAAAATTCATAAGATTCGTGATAACTTGCTTGCTGCTAGAGATCGTCAAAAGCATTATGCTGACAAAGGACGAAGACCCATGGAATACAATGTCAGTGATCTCGTACTTCTTAAGGTATCACCTTAGAAGGAAGTGATTCGCTTTGGAAAGAAAGGGAAGCTAGCACCTCGTTACGTGGGTCCATTCAAAGTGCTCAAGCGTATTGGGAAAGTGGCCTACAAGATCGAACTACTCCAAGAACTCAGCAACGTGCATCCGACATTTCATGTTTCAAACCTCAAGAAATGCCTCGCCGATGAAAATCTCCACATCCCACTCGATGAAGTCCAGATTGATGAATCTATGTACTTTATTGAGAAACTTGTGGAAATTATGGATCGGGAAGTCAAACAACTCAAACGCAGCCGAATACCAGTCGTCAAGGTTCGTAGGGAGTCTAAACGTGGGCCAGATTTCACCTGGGAACGTGAGGACCAAATGAAATCCAAGTATCCTCATCTGTTCATCTCAGCCTCCTCGTGAACAAATTTCAGGATGAAATTTCCTAAAGTAGGGGACACTGTAACATCTGACCCAAACCAGCCTGTAACCCGAATCCGTTTATGTTAGCGAATGGAATCTATTTTATTTCGATGTGAATGCATTAATATTAATCATATAGTTATAAATATATCGTTTTAAACTTATAAAGTTATATTGGTAATTATGAAGCTTAGTTATCAAATTTGAAAATTAATAAAATAAGTTTAAATATTTTTAAGGTTTTCAATGATTTAATAAAAAATAAAATCTATTATTTAATCCCATAAAGTTTTGGGTTGATAGTGCAATATTTAAAACTTGTTTATAAAAACTTTGACATAAAATGGTGACAATATAAACCACAGGGGGCAGAAGTGTAAAATCAATTAAAACCCAACCCAAACCCCTCGTCGGCCTCCTCCCCCCATTAGGCCACCTTCTGGCCGCTTTCCGGCGAGCCCGCAACACCCAAAACAATGCGGTTTCAACTGAATTAAACACCCCCGTGAATCACGCGTGATTGATTCGAACCTGTGACCTAATACAATTCGAAATAATTGTCGAATTACGCGTATTAACTCGAACCCGGATACCCTCATTAAAATCAAATCGTATTCACTTGGAAACACGAGTAATTGGTTCAATCAACTAACCTGGAAAGCGTTAATAACAATCCTAACCATATTTAAAACATCAATTTAACATAAAATCAGTCCAATCGCATACAAAATTGACCCGAACCTTCAGCAATTGAATTGAAATCATTAGAATAGTTTAGCCTCAAATTACACCTATATAATAGAGGGTAAACCTCCGAAATCACACCCACAAACTCTCTGTAACCTCAATTTTAACCTAAGCACACATGTACACACCGATTCTAGATCGTGCCCAGGCCGAGAGCTACTCGAACTCGTTTCCCTCGATCTCCACATCATTCCGGGTAATTGAACACACTCACACACTCGATTTTTCATGAGTAATCAAAGCTCCATGTTTGATTTGATTATTAAATTCGTTTTCATCTTCAATTGACCATATACAAATTAGGGTTCATATGGGAAATGGGGAGACATCTGAGTTTATGGATAAAAGAAATTTGATCAAGTCCTTTGACAAATATTGGGCTTTGGCGCACTGGTAACATCCTAACATCCCAACCTAGAGGTCCCGGGTTCAAACCGGGCCTCCCTTATTTTTTTTATTTTAATTTGTTTTTACTTATTTTAAAGTTCTAAAAATGTTTATTTTATTATATAAAAACTATTTCTAAAATTGTTTAAACAAAACATAGCTACACTATTTTATAAAGAATCCTAAACTCATTGTTAAATTTTAAATTTTATAAATTATTATTTTTAATCAAACATAAAGCATTTCAAATTGTCCAAAAACTAACAATTAATTTTCCAATTTAATATCCCTTTGACCAATAATTATTTATTAATTAATAATTATTATTTTCATTCTTTAATATTTCAACTTTAATATTATAAGTTGATATTTTATGAAATCACTAAAAGTCGACCTAAATCTTTCCAAATTATTTACATTTCTTTTAGTCACTTAAATAATTAAAAAAATTAATTAATTATCATATAATTAATTAATAAAATTAGTTATTTGTTTTCCCACACTTTAATAATAAATCAAATGGTCACATGTATTGATAGATTTATTTCTATTAAATTTTAAACATAATTACTTTAAATAAATTCATTTCATTTATTTCAAGACATTCAAACAAAATAAATTATTTCATTCAAAACCCAATCCCAATGGAAACCCTAATCCATTCCCAACCTTCATATCATTGTTCTTCTAATTCGGGACACCGTTCCGTAGGTTACGCGTAAGAAAATCATTGGTGTTTAATCTATCTCGTTCAAATTCAAATCTCATCAGTCAAGTGAGTATTCATAGCCCATTTTTATGTGTTTATATTTTGGGGAAATCATGTGATTCTATAATCAACCCTTGCTATTTCATTTTTATTTCATTTATACATTCAATTCATTACATGCTATGTCTTTACTTGTAATAATGTGTTCATAGTTTGATAAATTAGATGATAACACAATCATTAATTCATGCAACCACGGTAATAATGATAGATATATTGGTTTGACAAACCCACCCCATATGAATATTCGAGTGGTGATTGAAACCGGATTCACATATTCTATCACGACTTCGTCTGCGAATCGAGTCAATTTAGTCATTTGGATTGATTGTGTTGATTTGTCTTTTATGGTACACTATTGCACTATAAGTTTCAACATTGCCATGTGAATTGAATTATTCAATCATTTAATAAATCTATATATAAGTATATTCAAAACTGTTTTTACTCACCGGCTAATTTTAGCTGACTCGTTACTTTTTCACATGATTTCAGGTTAAGCAAGTTAGTGGATTCTACATGCTCACCTAGGACCCGGACTTAGTCAAAATAAAAGACAATTATTATTATGCTATTTGCATTATTGTTTAATTGTATTGGTATTCTTTAATGGAAGTGACATTTAATATTATTTCTGTTTATTTAGTTCCATGTGCAATGAATAATCGATTTCCATTCGTCCGCCCCGATGATTCCGCCATCGGTTGGGGTGTGACAACATTACATGTAAAGTTTCACGTTGGAAATATATATTTGGAAAATTTCTACTTTTAGAAAGTAAGGTTTCCATTACGTATGTGTAATCCACCACTATAAACCATCTATTATATATTTACATGCATTATAGATCATATGTGAATCATCAAGTTCCCTGACGTAGCAAGTTAATGACATCTAGATTCTTTTCATGAATAAAGTTTTCACTTTTAGTAAAGTATGATTACAAATTGCACATTCTACAATCCAAGTTTACAACATGCTCCTAAGATCAATCTAAATCAATTTCAATCATCATAACATACATCACACACATAGAATTTATCATGCAGCTTACTAATAAAAAAGTTACTAACAATAGAAAATTAAGAACATTCATTGATTTTTACGATTTAACCATTCCCAATTCACTCCTATCTACTAAACACTACATAACCATCATCCCAATTCATCATACATGTCTAAAATCCTATTCACAAAACAACATTACAAATAAAGTTACTATAATAAGTAAGTCTATGAAACCATGTCAAATTCTTAAAACCAAATCATCAAGCCACATCATCATGATTCAACTAACACCCTAACATCAATATAACATCCCAGTTATGCCCATAATCAATGTTTCATAACATTCCCCAACATATGTTACTAATATTTGTAAGTCTTGATTTTCAATCAAATATAGGTTTTCTAGTAAGTTTAATACATACAATCATCATAGAATTACGTAATAAAACATAACCAACACCCAACTTAACATAATTGATAAATTAGATGCATGTTTGGACAACTTAGGATTTCATGAACATAGTTGAATAAAATGGATGGAAACTAACAAAAACTTACTTAATCCATAAGAAATAGATAGCTAGAGCTTTCTTGATGCACACATCGATGATTTCCACAAGCAATTTGCAAGACAAGATCAAAAGCATGTGTATGTGTATGTGAGGGTTGCGGAATTGAGAGAGGGGTTGTTGCGGCTGAATGAGGGCTAGGGTGGTGGAAGTTAGGGTTTTTTTCCTTTATGTTTAAATGCACCCCTTTAATTTTACAAAAAATGTTCGGGTGATGCACAGGCGATTTTTTCTAAACTAAATTGCTTAAACCTTCCAGTTATATCATTTAAACTCAAACATTATAAGATAATGTTCAATCTATTGTTTTATAGTACTTTTTTATAAATACTACATTTATCAAAACCATAAACATCCAATAATACTAAATGCTTAAAAATTTACGTTTTTCATATTAAACTAAACCATCTAAGCTTGAAATCACATAACATATAATTTCAAAGTAATTATATTTGTCTGAATTGTTACTTTGATAAATCACCAATATTCTGGGACAAGACCCGTATGTATAATCTGGTAATCCTTCAAATTATCATTACGTGAATGTTCATGTAATAACTGACGCACTCAATTAAACCTAATTAAATGCATGCATGAATGATTAGATAATGATGTTTGTGTTAGTTGGAAAACAACCTGAAAAAGCCGAGTTTCACATCGGGTCACTGAACTAATCACACCCGCTTTTTACTATCAACTATTTTTCAATAGTTTTAGAGGTGTTTTGTGACAAGGAACAAGGTTCTATAAACCAATCAGCCTACGATTCTAACTAAGTTATATTATACATGGTACATACATTTTTATTTTCTTTACTATATTAGGCACTTTGAGGTCTTTAATAGCTAGGCTACTTTAATGATTATATACTAATCCAATGTTTCATCATATAATTGGAGGGGTCATGTTAAAATTTTATTAGAGCATTTTTAATGCATCTCTTCTCCCCAACACCATCTCTATATCTCCATCAAATAACATAAAAATCTACTTCATCTCATTTCACATTCCCACACATAATCCTTATATTGTTAAAAGAAAACATACTCATCTTTAATATTTAGGGGTCACTGTTCATCTCCATATCTATTATTTAATTTATCTTATAAGTGAATGTAAGTGGAAGAAAAATATAATTAAAAATAACTAAAGAAGTATTGTTCTATTGAATAAAAATAGACACAGGAAATGAGATGTGAGAAATTTTTAAAAAATAAAACATTAATTGAAACAATCATGTCCTATTATTAAATAATAGGGATGGGTATGTGAACTCTGAATGCTCTTATATACTTTAAAGCATCCATAATATGGTATGATACCCTGACCATTCAACCCATCAAGCCGGACACAACATCCATGTAGGAGTGATGGGGCGTGATGAGTCGTGATGGGTTTGGTTGTGAGGGTGATTAGAGGCAAACATGCGAGAGAAAGTGATGTTTGATTTTTTTAATATATTTTTCACCAACAACAAGAGTATATCTCATCATCTTTTTTTTAATTAAACCCATATTGACACAAATACAAGTACACATCTTTATACTAATAACTTGAGTGTCCATGTGATGACCAATGCTCATTGGGTTAAGTAGTTGAGGTAGGGTATCTCAAAAATTTATAAAAATTTTAGATTCAAGTCTCATTTGAAACAAACAAAAAAAGAAAGGTTCTAAGTTAAGCCATGAGATTTTCTCACCTATGTTGGGTTTCCTCTTGAGTATGATGTTAGGTTCGGTACTGAGATTGTGTAATTGAGTAATAGATATGATCGGATGAGTTAATGATTTGTTAGTAATCCAATTAACTGTTAAAAAATACGCCGCCTTAATGGAATCCTTTTTCATTACTATTAGTCACCAATTACAGCCATTCTTATACCAGTTTTGTTGGGTCAAAATTGGCATGAAATTATCACGTGCACTCATGGGCATCATTTATGATTTATGCATGCATATTAAAAAGCTCCCCTTCACTGCAATAATAATCAAAACCAGTCAAACTGTAATTAATATTTGGTCAAGTGTTGATACGTCAAAGGAACAAGAAGACAATGCAACAGTGACAAGAGTCAGAGAAACAGGTACTATTCGTCTTTATGTGCATGGTTCGATCGTTCTCTGCATCTACACATATAATGTGTTCATAGTGATGAAACTTTGACAAATTAACCCCTCTCTAGGAATGTGGTTCTCCTGTTTCTTTTGTCTTTTCATTCTTTCTCTCTCCATTCAGACCTTTGAATTTCTTTAAAAGAACCTGTAACGTACACCGTCAAAATTACTACTTGCACATGAACCCTAAATCACCACAAAAAGTAAACTTTTATCATATGTTTTCTTACTAAAAAGAATATGAAGGTATGAGATTTTAAGAAACTTAGGTTTCATATTTGGTTAAAAATATTCCAAACTCAGAGATCTTGGTGATGCTAGGATCTGTTTGCTTTTATGGATGTTAGCATAGGATACCCATTGAAGGACCATGATGTAGCTTTTGATATTTGGTTTCCATGAATGTTCTACTAGACTTTTTAAAACGAATCATACATTGTATCCATATCTATTGGAATATATATATA
>BJCO01005601.1:0-14684 GCA_018326465.1 Flaveria floridana
TGGGGGCCGGTTTGGGAACCGGTTTGGGGGCCGGTTTGGGAACCGGTTTGGGGGCCGGTTTGGGAACCGGTTTGGGGGCCGGTTTGGGAACCGGTTTGGGGGCCGGTTTGGGAATCGGTTTGGATACCGATTTGAAACCGGTTTTAAACCGGACCGGGTTGGAACTGGTTTGGGCCAAATCGGTTTGGGCCAAAAACCGGTTCCGGTTTTTTTGGCTGAACCGGTTCAGGAACCGGTTTTTTTGACCACCTCTATATTCAACCGGGGAACAACTGTGCTACTGTTGGTGCCTCATACCTATGATATGACCATGACGAAGGGATTTTCATTGATAAACCACACCATACTAAATGATCAAGGTTTGATATAATCATATATGTATATATATGTATTATTTAGATATAAATAATTAATTTAAATTATATTTATTAATTAAATTTTATTTTATGTAGGCCAAAGTGACACTGATGAATATAAGACGTGCGTTATATAAGCTTGCTATTGATGTATCATCTAATGATTAAGATAAGACATGTATTAGATATATATCACATTATTGATCTACCATTTAACTTTTGTTATGTTTATAACATGTTTATGTTTTTAGTTGACGTATCGTATACTAGATATAAGTTTAATTAACATAACACAACTTGGTCGATAATAAAAAAAATGGTCCATGTTGTCAAACAAATAAAAAAAGTAAATAACAATATAATTAAAATTTTCAAGTACAGTTATCTTAAGTTGACATTTAAAATTCAAAAAGATCACATCTATTTATCTCCAATCTTATTTTTCTCAATATGATCTAGTTACATGAATGTCCTCTTAAGGCTACTCTCATTCACAGCAAAACTAAAGTTAAATGCTTGTTTAAAAATGTTTAATAAAGAAAATCAAATTTTAAGGGAAACTAACATGTAGAAACAAATAACCTCCAATATACCCAACCCCTATTTAATATTCTACTTTTATTTTGTTTCTTTTCAATATAATCTGAATTATTATTTAAAACTACTGATCTTTTTTATGAATTAGTGGATTCACACTTATTTATATCCGAGGCACTTGTCAACAAGTTAAATCAAATTGGTTTGTTTATTCAAGACTGGATATTATGATCGGGTAATACTATATTTTCTTACATATTTATTTTATCTCAGATATAATAAGAAGAAACCGCCTTAAATGAAAATTTATCAATAAATTTCACTTTATTCAATCGACACACTTTAGAAGAAATTGGAGACGGGAAGTGTAAAGACGACAACTACGACGACCAACGGAAGATAAAAGCTTCTATAGCTACTTGAGTTGTAGTAAGATTCAATCATGTTTCTACAATACTACATTAATTATGAAGTAATTAGCGATATGCATAGAAATTAGGGTTTAGGGTTTCTTTTTTAGAAGATAAGAAGGATAATTAGGGGTTTCTATAAGCGGTCAAGGGTGGAACATGAGTTGGTGTTTCGTGTTTGGTGGCTCCTTGCACATCAATATTTATGTGTTCAATGTTTGTTTTTTTAATTTGAAGATATTATATATAGCAAAAGAGATGTTGGATTTGGTTTTAATGATGTTTGGAACTAAAGTGCATAAAAGGACCTGATCTTCCTCTTTTGCTATATACTACCATATTAAAAGGCAATTATGAAATAAATTTAATGTTGATAGTATATGTTTTTTTTATGGGTTGATTATGATGCAATTAAAAATACTCAAGCAACGTTGGCTTTGAATAAAATAGGTTTAAGTAAATGATCATATTACAAGTGGTAAAATAAATCCACACATAAATGGTATAATAAACTTGGTGCTAATCATATATATTTCTTGTATGGGATCTTTGGACATTTGATTAGTTGTGTGGATAACCCAAAGTCTTTAAGGGAAGCAAGGCAAGCATTATTATGAGATTTTAAACCAGAAAGTAACGAATAAAGAGAGTTGGATTGTTTAATACACTAACATTTGTTAGATTCAGGACACTTATAATTGTTTCTTTGAGATAAACATACAGGTCCTAATCTCTTTGGTTTGTAAACTTTCCTTATAATTTTGAGATTCATATTATAATATAGTATTTTATACTTTATTTATTGTTTTGTCCTTGTATGTAATTTATCATTCTCTGTATCCTCTCCTTGTAAATTATGCTTGTATAAATTCATGTCTCTTCACTCTTGTGATAAAAGAGTGAGACTTATCACATTGTGTAAGGTTATACTTGAAAGACTGATGTAATCAAAACAACCAAAGAGCTTCCGGCATGCATGCATGATTACATAATAGAAGTTACTTCAAAAGTTTTACACTCCTTATAGAAATTATCCTAAATTTAAAATTTTTCAAAGCAAAAGACCAAATCTTCTGAAGCCAAAGATGAAGTCTTCCGAAGCTTTAAGGACAGAGTCTTTCGAATCCAAAGACTGAAGATTGATTTCTTCTAAAGACAGAGAAGACATGGTTTCTCTGATAAACTTTTTCATAAAGCTAACCAACTTTCCGCTACCACTTTGAAGACTCACCAACTTATACAACTTGGTAAAAAGGTCCATGCTTTTGTAAGTTGTAGATTATGGTTTGGAGTCTTTAACTTTCTACTTTGTACCTTTTATCCTTTTTGTAATAGATTAGAATGTGAGCTATGACATGTCATAGTCACAAGTCAAAAGGCAATCTGCCTTTTGACTGTACGTTGATCTTGTTGTCTAGATTAGTGCTCCCAGCTGGCTTTCAAAACATAACCGGCTGTAGGATGTAGTATAAAATATCTTATGTTCTTGTATTTCTTTTTATGCTTTGTAATACTTGTAATAGAACTTGAAAGCAATATATAGCATTCTTGAAAACTATACTTATCTTGTTCTTGTTTTTTTATTAGTCTTAATACTTACTTGTGTTCTTAGTATCATATACTCAAACTCGGTTACCTATTTGATCTAGTTAAGTGTTCTAAGTCTCACCTCCTGTGAAAACTGTTCTGTGACCATCTCTTAACCGGTCCTGCAATTGGTATCAGAACATTTCAGGTTCTTGATTGTAAGATCTCAACATCTTAAATCTCCCAATTCTTCATAAAACACGTAACAACTCAAATGGTAGCTTCTAAGTCTGATATGGAAACCAGTACTATGGTAAAGTCCCAACTGATCACTCCTGATGATGTTGACACTTTATGCTTAAGAATGGAAGGCTTCATCAAGTCTCAAGACAACAGGATGTAGGAGTCTTTTACCTCGGGACCTTACACTCCATGCATCACTTCTGCTGTGGCTAGTGGTGGTATGATTCCAAAGGAAGTGGCTGACTACTGTGAAGAAGACAGTAAGAGAATTGATGTAGATCAGAAGGTCATGGCCGCCCTCCAAACTGCTCTTCTAAATGCAAAACTACCAAGCAGTTATGGGATGCACTAAAGCTGATGTATGAGGGGTCTAATCAAGCTAAAGAGAACAAGAAATACCACTTGAAGCAACAGTTTGAAAACTTCACCTTCAAAACAGGTGAAACAATGACTCAACAATGCTTCGAGTATGTTGAGATTGTGGGTACTCTAAAGGATGTTGGAGTAAAACTGGAGAATAAGGATATTATGAAAAAGTTCATGTCCTCTCTTCCAAGATAATGGACACACTATTGTGTGGTCATTAAGAGGACTTAAAACCTCAAGACCCTTACTCTCATTGAGTTGTATGGCATACTCAATGGATACCAGATGGAGATGAACATGCAAAACCCATCTGGTAACTCCAACAATCAACAGAGTTCTACCCTTCATGTGGTTGAAAGGGATTGTAGAGAACCATATCATCATCTCGTCTCTTACCCTAACAACTCACAAAAGGTCCCTTTCATCACCTTTCCAGAGACATCAAGGGAGAGCTACATCCAAGGAAGCCTATTTTAAGAGACAGGCTCATCACAAGTCTTTGTGTCTGCTTATGAAAGCACAGGAAACTTTCTCTTCACCCTTGAAGACTTGGACCGTATCCATCCAGATGATCTAGAGTACATGAAGATAGTCCAAAAGATGGCTCTTCTTACTCATAGAGCCAAGAATTTCTACAAGAGGACCAGCAGGAAGTTTCCCAGCAAAGTGTTCGGTGGAAAGTTTGGGCTGGACAAAAGCAAAGTGAAGTGTTATAACTGTAACCAAATGGGACACTTTGCTAGAGAGTGCAAGGCACCAACGACAAATGGTGGCCAAGCACAACCTAGGCCAAACTACACTGAGGAAGCTCCACACACTGAGAAAGCCAAGTAGCAAGTTACAGTTGCTGTTGAACAAGGAGGCTTTAATTGGAGTTTTTAGATTGAAGATTTATCTGCAAACCAAGCACTGATGGCAAATCATGAAGACGCCAAGGTATTGGAACATCTTTGTACCCCCGAATGCATTCCTAAAGTAAACAAATATAGTTCCTAAGTTTGAGATCTGACCTTGAGTCCTTAAACATCTTAAAAGTTGATTTCAAAAGAGCTAAAAATGATTAAAAACTCAAAATTGAATATTTAAAAAAAACCATTTCAACTCTTAAGCATGATCATACCAACTACAAAACTCAAATAAAAAATCTCATCACTAAGTTAACTGAGTGTCAGGCTGAGTTTGTGATTAGCAAAGCCAGGGCAGAAAAATATTTTCTTGAATAAGAGACATTCAAGAACATAATATCCTCATCCCTGCATGCAAAAGTGTGTTATCAGAACAAGAAGGGATTGGGATCTACTGAGATAGCTCCTTCATACACTCTACTATCTATAAGATCTCCAAGGTGTGGAACTTGTGAAGATGAGCTTCCCTTAATAGACCTCACTAAAGAATAGGATGAAGAGGAGATAGTGAAGGATGAATTTGAGAAAAGTGAAGATGATTATCTTACAAAGGGTCACTATTCTCCTGAGAAGAGGAAAGGAACTAGGGATGACAAAGTCTAAGAGGAAGAACTTGATCAGAGCAGGCAAAAGAAGAACAAAGAACGCTCAAAGGATCAAGGCCACTTTCAACTCTAAGAAAAAACAAGTCTTTATCTCTGCAGGATTTAAAGTGGTAAAGGCTGAGGACTCAACTATGAACTCTAGTACCATGAGTTCTAGTTTTTGTCCAACTCATTCCTATAAAGAAAAGAAGATTGATCAACTGTGTACCACTATTACACAGCCTAAACCATCCAACTCTAAGAGCAAGCCTCACCCTAGGAAGCTTCCTGCAACACCTTAGAAGATGAAATGGAGATGTAAGTGATCAAGATCAATCTTCTAGTCAAAGCAAAACTCTTAGAAGGAAGCTAATTGATTGTACCATATGTGGTAGTACTTGTCATTATGCTAAAGATTGTATCTACAATCCTAAAAGTACTATCCATATAACTAAGAAGAAGACTTCTGAGAGATAAAAGAAGAAGAAAGCTTCAAAAGAAAAGTCTTTTTCTTTTAAAAGTTTCAAAGTGGTAATGAAGACTAGTGAAAACTTGCATTCGGAAGAAAATTTGGTCCCGGAAGAAAGAAACGCTTCCGAAGCACTGAAGCTTGCTGGAGTGAAAGCAAGATCTTCTAATGACATGGTCTCCAAAACTTCCGAAGTTGTCAAAACTTACAAAGTGTTGAAAGTCAAGTCTAATATTCCAAATATGGTGTGAAAGAAAAAGGAAGACCATGTGACTGAAAGTTCTTCATTAACAACAACAGATGATCTTCAAAGTCTAAACATATGATCTATCACTGTTGCATTGTCTTCAGTCCATTTTGACAAGCCTAAGACCGATGAGGCTTGGGTTCAGGCTTGGGTTTCTAAATGTAACTAAGTTTCTTCTTTTGTACAGGAACAACTAAAGACTAAGAAGAATGTATGGATAATAGATTATGACTATTCCAGACACATGACAGGCAATGGCTCTTTGCTTCAAAATTTTGAGAAAATTGATGGAGGGCCAGTTGCTTTTGGAGGAGATCCAGGAGGTTACATTATAGGAAGGGGCAGGGTCATAAATGGTAAGATTAACGTTGAAATGGTAAATTTGTTAAATAGTTTGGATACAATTAAATGAGTGTATCCTAATTTTGTGATCGTTAAATAGTTTGGATATAATTTACTGACTGTATCCTAATTTTGTGATCAGGGACATAACATGCTCTTCACTAAGCACGAGTGCATTATTCTTAAGCTTGGGGGTGGTCATTCCTCAAGAGCATATCCTGCTTAGAGTCCATAGGAAATGGAACATGTACAAGATGGATTTGTGACGTGAGGTCGAAGTCTCAATCAAATTTAAAACCAAATACTACTAATTAGCTAGTGGTAAGTAGGCTATCGAACACAGAGAGTCTGTGGAATATGTGTTAACTCAAGCAAATTGCAATTACCTAAATTTAACTAAAATGACAAGAAAGTAAAACTCAAGAGTTTGTTGATTTGTTGAATTAGCTTAAAAACAAGAAATAAAAGTAAATTGTTTTGTAAAAATCAGTAATGAGAAATATGTTTCCCTTTAGTATCCAGATTTTAACAAGTGATAATATTGGTGTTAATTAGGAAGAACCACATAGACATGATTCATGAGTGTGTGCTTGTGTGTGATAAAAGAGGACTAAGAACTTGTATTAGCAAGGTTATCTCTCGATGATCGATATCACTATTGAACCAACCCAACCCTTCTACTAAATCAAGATTTGCCTATGGCATCAAGAATATATGGCTAAAGTTAAGCAATCAACGAATGACCCGTTACACACAATACACAATCATCATGACAAAACAATCACAAGACCAGTTTCATCATCCCATAAAGATAAAACACCAACATGATCAAAGTCACAAATCCTTCAAACCAAAAGGAAACACAAAAGGAGACTAGCCACTCATAGTTTCATACACAAAAACAAGGTTCAAGATGGAATCCATAACAATCAAAATGAACTAGCAAAGATTAAAGTACCAAAAGAGATTGTTCTTCAACACCTAAAAGCTCCAAAAATTGTCCCTCCTCAAGCCAAAACCTCCACACTGATAATGATTATAAAAACCACTTCATTTGCCCATTAAAAAGGGCAATTACAAATTTCACTCACCTGTCACCGTAGCTTACGGTGGCGACCAATAATCCATTACGCCAAGCTTCCTATGCCTTACAGTGCTATTTCTTCTTCTCGCCACCGTAACCTATGGTCCCACCATAGGTTATGGTGGACCCTGATGCTTTTTCTTCATTTCTTTTCTTTTCGTTTTCTTCTTGGCTCCATTCGTCTACGAATACTCACACGTCCTTGCTCCATTTTCTTCCTTCGAGTGTACCTGAGATATGGCAACCGTAGTTATCTAATTCAAGACAATTACATCACTAAATGTGGGATTAAACACGTTTTTCAAGCATAAAAAGGTCGTCCAAAGGACTACCCGTCACATCCCCACAACTACCTGTTGCTTGCCCTCAAGCAACTCATCAATTCATATTTACAAACACATAAGATTTCATGCTAATCATGACACATTCATCCATCTTACCGTTTACCCAAAACGCATCCCACCATGACTCACACTATCACCCCTCACAAGAATCGTTCCTCTCGGCTATATTTATAAACATTCAAAGCACATATGCGATTGAGCAACCATAAGCTCGTACAACTATCAAACCTCCACCAATAGGACATGATCACACATACAAGTCAAGAGGGATTTAAAGGTTGTAATGGGGCTTGGTTTAGGGTGAGGAATGGGATATTTTTAGTGACGCAATGAGTCAACCCGGTTCTCTTTATTCTTGAATACCTAAATAACTAAAATTTTCTCTCTTTTCTTTTCCTCTTTTTTTCTTTTCTTTTTCAAATCGCTGTAACTCAACAAATACATGCATATGGATTGCCTTTTTTTATTTTTTTATTATTTTATTATTTTTTTCTTCTTTTTCTCTTTTTTTTTAAAATATAAAACAACTATACAGAGAAAAATACAACTAAACCTAGCTTATTATCAAACCGAGTTGAATCACAAAGGTTACATGTTAGGAAGGAAGGCTAAGGGATGCAAATGATAGGTAATAAGCTCAAAATGGTTACCAAAGGACCAACCCCCCACCCCTCACAAATCCAGGCTCATATTTGTAATGTATGAACCCAACCCCCAATTCCCACACTCACACACATCCAGACGAAGCTGCTCTAAGTGCCTCTATCGTCCCTCTATGTGTGCTCATTATAGTCTTGGAATGCATAAGTTGCACGAGTTCTAGTGCTTCAACACACATTACTACTCTCAATAAAAGAACAATTTATGAATTTCAATATGTGTGGCCTTAACTCTCACCATGGAGGGTATATAGGTTGTCGATGAGTCATGCGAGCCAACCCTACAATGCATTTAGACAAACCAACTTACACCAACCCTGTGTCGATTAACACGATCTCAGAAAACATATTTTTTTATATGAATGAATTAAAATAACTTGAAAAAAATGAGAACTTTAAAATAACTGAAATTTTCCCCTATCCCCACACTTAGGATACATTGTCCCCAATATATGGCTTTGAAAGGAACAAAAACACACAAATCGAAAATAAGTCCACCAAAATTTTCAACCCAATGTGATCACATGCTCAAATTTTAATATCACCACCCTACCACCCGACCCAATCACAAGCACAAAAACAAATATACACAATTATACAAGTTGGAAATAGACACACTTGATAAGCTCATGGTCCGAAAAGGGAGCGCCAAACTACTCCAAAATTATAAGCTCCACCATCCTCATCATCATGTACTTGTTGTTGTTGTGAGCTTCCTTCTTCTGTTTGCAAGTTCAACAATTTGCTAGTGTGTGGGTCCACCCACTGAGAATGGTGCAATGGTGGAACAGGATAATACGTACTACCGTCATAAGGAGGTACTGTAGTATAATCCATAATAAGTGGATCCGGTATCACTGGATGGCCTGCAACATATTCCTCTTGTATCCTTTTTGCTTCGATCATCAAGGTAGCGGTTGTTCATTTCACTTTCAAACTGGTACATCTGAGCCCGGGTCAGCTCCTCACGATGATCATCACTTCTCTTTAAAGCTCTCTCCATACTCGCCCCCAAGTAAGTGTGATGATCAAAGGACATCTGGTTATAAGCATCCCAACTAGAGAATGTTGAGGGCCTCCTGTGTTCGACCACTTGCTCCATATTGTCCATGTGAGCCCAATTTGGGTCATAAGGTTGCTGTGCATAATCAAACGCACTACCCATATACCCTGACTGTGTTCCAATATTTGCAAACCCACTCGGCCCAGCTCCTCCAAACCCACTACCACTCGGGCCAGATCCTCCTTGGTCAACATTCATATCTACATTATAATCATCTTCCCCACTTGGAGCATCCTCCTCACTTTCTAACGCCTCAACCTCTCCCGGCTGCAATGGGCGGGCATCCCTCTTTATTTCTCTCCAGCTCTGACCATCACTATTCAATCGATGGTCTCTTTTAGTTTCTTTGTAACTCTATCCAGAACCCAAGTTGGTTAAATGGTTTATGCTTCTTGTAAGACCCTTTATCTCCAACTTTTATCACCCCATATTTCTTTAACAATGCAGTAATCAACTGACAGTGCGGAATTATCTTCCTATCCCAGTTGTTTCTGCTAAACCAAATATTATGTAACACCAAGAATCGAAGGGCACAAGTGGATAACGTCATCAACATGTACAAAACCGACACTTCCGGGAATCTCACTTCAGCCTTGTCACCCCTCCGAGGCATGACATTTTGTTGAACAATCACAAAGATCAACTTTGCTTGGATTTTTAAAATTTTCCTATAAAGCTTTCCACTGGTGGTACCTGGCAGAAACAGAGCATCCAACATTGCATACCACCTCGGGTGCTTATCGGGGTGGTTGTACAAATCGTCCAAGCTTGGATACATATACTCATTAGCAGATTTGCTATCAAACTTCACTATCCTACACAGCATGTCAAAAGACATTTCTACCTCTATTTCATTCATCGTGCCAATCAGTTTCATCTTTGATGGGTGAGTGCACGGAGGACACCGGAGAGTAGCAACCTATTCTTGGATTTGATCATCAAACATACATTTAGTTTCTTTGTCATAACACCCCAAAGCAGCTTCCCAACCCAAGGCTCTAAATTTGTCAATAACTTCGAACAATTCAAACAACTCGCCTTTTACTTCTTTTTCGCAGATGAAAGCTTCCTTGCGTTGGACCAATGCGTTCATTTGATCATGAAATAATTCTGCCTGCCATTCCAGTGGTTGCTGAGTCAATAATCCGGACTTCCATTTTGGTTTCACACCCCTAGATGGTGCTTCTGCTTCAGGCTCTTGGTTAATTGCCCTTCTCTTGTTTTGGTGTGAAGTCGCTTGTCTTGATGATCCTGCAACATTCTTGCCCTTTCCTCTTGCATTACTACTCATTCTGCAAAATCACACAACAACAAAACAATTAGGTCTTACTTCACTCTCAAACATCCCCATACTTGCTTGCTACTATGGTTGTGAAGGCTCAAAACTCATTTACAAAAATTGAGCATTATTTCGTCATAAGTTCAATATTCTCTCAATGCCATCTCAAGTTAAAGGATCAATTTTTCATAACCACATATATATCAACAAGCATTCTCTACAAGCAAGTGTGCAATGAAACATAAAAAAAAGCTTACAATGGCAATGTACAACCTAAAAAAAAAGAAAACACATACCTTTGCGTAATAGATGAGAGAAAACCCAAAAAGTCTCAAGAAAAACCAAATCTTTAGAAACAAACAAGAAATTTCAGTCTAGAATTCCTAAATTAATCAACCCTAACGAGTGAATCTTCCAAATCCGAGCAAAAGTTCTTAATCGTTAAAAAAATTTGGTCAAGTTTGACCCAAGAATCAAGAGTTTTGGTGAAGAATTGAAAGATTTGAAGGTGGAATGAGTATGAATGTTAGGGTTTATGTTTGGAGGAAGATGAAGTGAAGAATGGGATGAAAATTGGGTAGAAGAGGATGAAAACCCGTCACTTTTGTATGTGTGGTGTGTGTTTTTTTTGAGTTTTTTTTAAATACCCAGTACCGTAACTACGGTACCACCGTAGGCTACGGTGGCCTTGATACAAAAAATTCCACCGTAGGGCAGAGACACAACATCGTAGGCACTTTAAATCTCACCGTAAACTACGGTGCCTACCGTAGCCTACGGTGGTGGGCACTTTTTCAACAATTTTTTATATTTTTTTCAGAAAATGAAACTAAATTAGTTAAGAAAAAAACAACAACTAATATTAACCATGAATAACCTACCCCCCTTGAAAAGTCAATGTTGTCCCCAACATTATGACCAGAGGGAACTTCTAAAAGTTTTCCCACACTTGGGTTAGGCAATATCCTAACTTAAAATGACAAATAAACGACATAAATATACAATTATAATTACAATGCAAACCTGGACCTCTCAAACATTACCGCCTCCAGCGGATGGAGAAGGTAGCTCACCTTGTCCACTTCAAGCATGTTCAAGTCATTCCCATCCAAATATGGTTTGAGGCGGTGACCGTTTACCACTTGTTTCACATGATCTTTTGGGTCTTCAATCTCTATTTCACCAAATTGACCCACTCTTGTAACCACATATGGTCCCATCCATTTGCTTTTTAACTTCCCGGGAAAAAACTTGAGCTTGGAGTTATATAACCACACCTTTTGCCCTTCTTCAAAAACTCTCTTCCTTAACTTCGCATCATGAACCCGTTTAAGCTTGTCCTTGTAAGCGGATGCACATTCATTTGCCTCATCTCGGATTTCTTCCAACTCACATAATTTTAACTTTCTTAACTCTCCAGCTTCATTGTACTCCATGTTGACATTCTTGATTGCCCACCAAGCTCTATAAGCTAACTCCATTGGTAAATGGAAACCTTTCCCATACACCAACCGATACGGTGTTGTTCCAATTGGTGTTTTATACGCCGTTCGGTATGCCCATAGTGCATCATCCAACTTCACCGACCAATCTTTCCTATCAACCCGAACTGTTTTCATCAAGACTTCTTTAATTTAACAATTTGACACCTCCACTTGACCACTAGTTTGTGGGTCGTATGGAGTTGCAATTATATGGTTCACATTGAACCTCTTCAACAACTTCCCAAAATTGAAGTTCTTGAAATGTGATCCACCATCACTTATAATCACCCGAGGCACCCCAAATCTTGAAAAGATCTTAGATTGTACAAACTTACATACCACGGTGTGATCATTGGTTCTTGTTGTAATTGCTTCAACCCACTTGGAGACATAATCCACTGCAACAAGAATGTACAAATAGCCACATGAGTTTGGGAAAGGGCCCATGAAGTCGATGCCCCAAACATCGAAGATATCATCCACAAGGACCGGTTGCATTGGCATCTCATCTGGTTTCGATATGCCTCCTATCTTTTGATAATTCAAAAAATTCTTTGCATAATCTCTTGCATCCTTGAAAATTATAGGCCAATAAAACCCACAAGTGAGCACCTTGTGACCCTTGTTTTGACCACTAAAATGACCCCCACATGCGGATGAATGGGCATGTTCCAAAATCTCTTTAACTTCCGACTCGGGAACACATCTCCTCAAAATTTGATCCGCACCAATTTTAAACAAGTTGGGTTCATCCCATATGTATTGCTTCACTTGTGCCAAAAATTGTTATCTCCTTCTCTTCACCCAATGTTGTGGCATCACACCCTTGGCCAAATAGATAACGAAGTGGGCATACCAAGGTGCATTAGAAATGTCTAACACATATTCATCCGGAAATTGCTCATTGATCTCACTTGAATCTTCAACTTCATCTAATGGAATCTAAGATAAATAATCCGCAACAACATTTTCACAACCTTTCTTATCCTGGATTTCTAGATCAAACTCTTGCAATAACAAAATCCATCTTATCAATCTCGGCTTTGCATCCTTATTAGCCATCAAATGTCGGACCGCACAATGATCGGAGTACACAACCACTTTGCTCCCCCAAATGTAAGACCGAAATTTATTCAAAGCATAAACCACCGCAAGCATTTCTTTTTCAGTTGTGGTGTAATTCAATTGCGCTTCGGACAAGGTCTTGCTTGCAAATAAATCATAACGGGTTTCTTGTCAATCCTTTGGCCCAAAACAGCCCCGATTGTGTTGTCACTTGCATCACACATAATTTCAAATGGCTTTGTCCAATCCGGTGGTTGCAAGATAGGAGCTTGTACTAACTGTTCCTTCAAAACATTAAAAGCTTGCAAACACTCATTAGTAAACTCAAAAGGGACATCTTTCAACAAGAGATTACACAAAGGTTTTGTGATAACACTAAAACCTTTGATGAATCTCCGGTAGAACCCCGCATGTCCCAAAAATGATCTAAACCCTTTAACATTTATTGGAGGTGGCAAAGATGAAATGACTTTTATTTTTGCTCTGTCCACTTCCATTCCCCGGTTGGACACAACATGTCCCAAAACAATTCCCTCTTGTACCATGAAATGACTCTTCTCCCAACTTAAAACCAAATTCGTTTCAATAAATGTTTTTAAAACCTTTTCCAATTCATCAAGACATGTGTCAAAAGTGTGCCTAAAAACAGAAAGGTCATCCATGAACACCTTAAGTGTGTCCCCAACCATATCCGAAAATATGCTCATCATACAACGATAAAACGTGGCCAGAGCATTACACGATCCAAATGGCATCCTTGTAAAAGCAAAAGTGCCATATGGACATGTAAAGGTGGTCTTGTGTTAGTCATCCGGATGAATGGCCACTTGGTTGTATCCTGAATACCCATCCAAAAAGCAATAAAATTTTTGACCTGAAAGTTTTTCAATGATTTGGTCAATAAAGGGCAATGGGAAATGGTCTTTGAAGTGGCCAAATTCAATTTCCTATAATCAATACACACTCGCCACTCAATTACCGGTCGGGTGGCGATTTGCTCACCATTTTCATATTTGATCACCTGAATGCCAGCTTTCTTCGGTACCACTTGTGTAGGACTTACCCACGCACTATCCAAAATAGGATAGATGATCCCCAAATCCAACCACTTGATGACCTCCTTTTTCACCACCTCTCTCATGTTGGGATTTAACCTCCTTTGAGTCTCCTGAGTTGGTTTTGCATCCTCGGTAGTAATGATTTTGTGCATCACTACAGAAGGACTAATACCCTTCAAATCGGCTATTGTCCACCCAATTACGACCTTGTTTACTTTTAACACCTTCAAAAGTTTATGTTCTTGAGCTTTCTCCAAGTTGGATGCTATGATGATCGGCAATGTTTCCTCTTCTCCCAAAAACACATACTTCAAGTGATCCGGTAGAATCTTCAACTCAATCTTGGGTGGGCATTCCAAAGATGGCTTTGTATTAGAATTAATTTCAGCCGGTAGACTTTCAATTTGATGAGTCCATGGTGGCCTCCCTTCCTGTACAGTCAAAACATCTTGTTTTTGCTCCTCCATCCTTAATGCACAAACTTGTACCTGCTTAGAAAAATCGCATAAACAAACCTCCACCGAATCTTCCTCATACTCATGAGGGTCATACTCATCAAATTCATCTGCCATAAAACACTCATCATCATCACCAAAATAAGAGTTGTTAGCAAACACATTTAAACTCATTTGGCATTTACCAAATGCCATTTGTACTGTACC
>BJCO01005603.1:0-14424 GCA_018326465.1 Flaveria floridana
AAGTATGTTTTAATATAAAACTAGAACTCACTCAGCAACGCTGATTTTGATGTGTTTCCAGTTGGCAGGTATGTTGCTGAGGATGGCACGGGGCGACTACTCAGTTTCGTTGAGGCTGACATCCATATTTTGACATGTCAATGTATTTTGAGATGAAGACGAATATTGTAATGTTATGAAATGACATGTTTTTAGTTATAAATGAAAGTTTTAAATTCCGCTGCAAAATAGATGAACGATTTAAAATGTTTATGTGCGATGAATGACTAGCTGTGAGGTGCCCGGGAACGGGGCCTTACAAATATCTAAAGTAATAATTTTCTATAAATCTTGAATGAAATATATTAATATAATTGTTCATAATAGATGAGACTAATAGGGTGGTGGCTAAGGGGTGCTTGGTTGAATCTGAACCAGTAAGTGCTGAATGATCAAGAGGTCTGAATGGTTTAGTGTTGAATCAATAAGTGGCTGTTTGGTTGAATCTCTTAACACATGTGCAGAATGACTATTTTAGCCCTCTGAACTATTTTGTGTTTAATAAAATATATCTATTTGGTTATATATCTGAATGACTCAACATATTAAAATCCAAATGCAAATTAATCTAAATACAACATATTAAAATCCAAATACAGATTAATCCAAATACAACATATTAAAATCTAAATACAAATTAATTGAAATACAACATACTAAAATCCACATGTTAATAACTTGAAACTAATTAGGTAGCTATCGCATCACGCAAATTATTCATATAATCAATGCCTTGTGAACCCCATTCTATATTGTGAACGAACTAGCCATCACTATTACCATCTTGTGGTTCTGCAAACATTGTGTTCTCGTCATATGAAAAAAATACTGATCATGAATGTTGCATTTTCGTATAAAATTATGGATGGTGAAACAAGCAATAACTATGTCTCTTTGAATTTTAAAAGAAAAGGGAGCCATTTGTTTTAAGATTAGAAATCTTGCCTTCAACACACCATATATGCGCGCAATAACATTTTTCAGTTGTGCTTGACCATGATTGAATCTTTCTTCCTTAGTTAATGCATGTTGTCATCGAAAATCAGCTAACCAATACCTCGTATTACGGTATGGTGTCATAAGTCCATGACTGTTGGTGTACGCAGTGTCACAAAGGTAATACTTATCTGTAACGTTAATAACGAATGTATTAAATAAAAAGCAAATAATTTAATTAATAAAGTATTTTAAAGAATTATTTAGAACCTTGCGGGGGTAAAGGAAAGACAGAATTGGGGTTAAATGCAACGTCTTTCAAAACTCAAGAATCATGTGCGATGCCCTTCCATCCTGCCCATACGAACGTGAATATCATATCAAAATCACAAATTCCTAACACATTTTGGTAGCATTCATCTTTTCCTCTTCCCCTATAATGAGTTTGTTGATCGGCTGTTATGACGGCAAGTATAAGAGTTCCATCTAACACACCTATTGCTCCTGGAAATATTTGTTTTAGCTTCTTATGCCTTTCCAAAGCATTTGTGATTGCGTTAGAAGATGTTGGAACTATAATTTATCTTGAGAAATTCATCATTGCATTTAGGACCTCATGAAAACATCTATGAATCGTTTCTGTTAAGTTTTGAAATCTTTGTTTTGCCATCCGAAATCGTTCATTAGGTCCTATGACGATTAAAAACATTGCCAGCTTCTCTTGAAAGGTTATCGACTTACTACTTCATAATCAATTTCTTTGTGAAAAATGATTAAACAATAATACATATGCTTCACGTGAAAGGTGCATCATCTCATGACATTGTGTAGAAGGTCCCTGACAACTCTTACGTATACGCATGACCGAACAATGCAGAATTCAAGTCTTTTATCCTTTCAATTCTTCCTGTGGCTAACCGTAACCATTACCAATAAAGTAAAATGAACACGATAATTCATGACATCCATAAACATATATTTATCAAAAGCACCAATCAAAATAATTAAAAACATCCATAAACATATTATGCGTCACATCCATCAAACAATTAAAAACATATCATCCAAAAATCTATCAAACAAAAAAAACCTACATGCATCATATCCAAAAACCCATAAACATATTATCTAAATTTCTAATCTTCACATCCAAAAAAACATTAAAATAGTTCGTATTTCGCTCCAACATTTTTGACCCAAATCTCAAATGTCGACGACTGTAGTCGCAGCCACACTTTCCTTATGTCCGCACTCTCACCAAAACGCAAAAGTTCGTTTGATATTTCGGATCAAACATTCCCCACCCCAAACTCTCCAACTTGTCCATACATGCATCCAATCATTAGACAAATTGTTTTTTTCAATTAACATCTTTGGAACCTTAGAGATTTGATCTCCAACTTCTATTTACTTGGAGTTTAATATTTCCTTGTCTTTCCGTTGCTCCTTTTTAGCTTTAGACCGAATTGTTGACTCCACACTAACCAGCAATCGAGGTTTTCCTTTTATCTTTGGAACGATAAGATGATTCTTCACTTGCACATACTTCAAGTTGAGTGCAACCGATTTCATCAATGCCATCTAAATTTGATCAAACACTTCATCAGAAGGACAAGGAAGTGTTGAAGATGGCCCCCAACTATCGAACCTAATGGAAGTAGAACCCTCAAATAACTGAACATAAAGCTCAGGATAACAAAGGGGCACAATTCTCAAAGCTTCTACATATTTGTTTCATTGTATGAAACAAATATTATAAAAGATTATTAAAATATAATATAATTATTATTATTTTAAAATATTAACGCAATACCTTCATCTCTAACTGCCATTCTTCTTCTGACAAATTAAATGTGTTTGCTACGGGATCATAAACATTACCGGTGTTATTTTTTAGCTTTGTCCAAGCGGCAAATTTAGCTTTAAGATAGTCGTGATGATTCTTCATCTGTCTATGATCCGTTATAAAATTGTGTTATGTTTTTGATTTATCTGCTACATTCTTCCAAGATAGTTGCATAAGACTGCTTCCCTAACGTCCAATAAGAGTCAATTCATGGACACATTTTCCTAGAAAAGTTTTTTCAACCCCATCTTGCTTCCGGTTAATCCTAGTCTTTTTTGAGCCATTTTCTTCAAATGTCACACCCTTGCTAGAAGTGAAAAAACGAGGATGCGACGGACGGGATCGGCATAACATATTGGAGGGTCTAAGAGAATCACTAAAGGCATTATCCGTAAATGGGTCATGATGTCGCCCGACACATAGAAACTCATGCCAAGTATAGTCAATCCTCTAACATTATACCATAAATGCTTAAGTAATCCAAAGTTCCATTCAGGAACAAACAAGTAAAGTCCAAAACAATCCCAAATACAGAATCAACAATTACAATCCAATAATCAAACAATCCAAAACAAGTCCAAAAGTCCCATGAAAAGTCTATTGCTCTCAAGGGAGCTGTCTTGTCTAGATGTCACACTCCAACTTTAAGAAATTTCATCCCGAAATTAATGATATAGTTAAGCAAACAAATGAGGATATTTCTTCCTCATATAATCCTTGTGTTCCCAGGTAAACTCAGGTCCACATTTATTCACCCAATGAACTTTAACAATCGGTGTGGCAGTGGTTTGGGTTTTCTTCATTGTTCGGTCCATAATCTCCACAGGCTTCTCAACAAAATGTAAGGAAATTGTCGATTTGTATTTCCTCCAAAGGAACATGTTGACTTTCGTCGGCCAAGCATTTCCTCAGATTTGAGACATGAAAAACAGGATGTACTCTGCCAAGTTTAGAGGGTAGTTCTAGCTTGTAAGCCACTTTTCCAATCCTTTTCAGGATCTTGAAAGGTCCTACAAATCATGGAGCTAATTTACCCTTATTCCCATAGCGAACAACTCCATTCCATGGTGAGACTTTAAGAAGAACCATATCACCGAACTCGAATTCTAACGGCTTGCGTCTTTTATTCGCATAACTCATTTGTCGAATTCTAGCCGTCTCAAGATTATCACAAACTTTAGAAATTTTATAGGTCGTTTCTTGAATAAGTTCAGGACCGGTGATGAATTTTTCACCGATGTCCGTCCAACAGATCGGGGATTGGTATTTACGACCGTAAAGTGCTTCGAAAGGTGCCATCTTGATACTTGAGTGATAACTGTTATTGTAAGAAAATTCCGCTAATGGTAAATGTGTATCCCTGTTACCACAAAAATAAGAACGCAAAGACGTAGTAAATCCTCAAGAGTCTGAATAGTCCACTCAGTTTGGTCATCTATTTGAGGATGGTAAGCTGTGCTTAGAGCCAGTTGAGTACCCAAGAGTTCTTGCATTGATGACCAAAAGTGCGAAGTGAAACGAGCATCTCGATCGATATGATGTGTAAAGGTACACCATGACGACTCACAATCTCATCGATGTAAATACGAGCCAACTTTGATGGTTTATAATAGTCACGTATCTGTATGAAATGCGCTGTTTTGGTCACACGATCAACGATCACCAAGATACTATCATGTCCACGAGGAGTACGGGGTAACTTGGTTATGAAATCCATGGATATGTGTTCCTATTTCGACATAGGGATCTCGGGTTGCTCCAGTAATCCACTGGGTCATTGGTGCTCTATTTTGATCTTTGCACACGTAAGACATTTAGCTACGTAAGAAATAATATTCTTTTTCATCCCCGACCACCTGCATAGTTTTTTAAATCATTTTTTTATGTATTTAAATACCAGAAACATATGAAAAAATAATATAATAGATTAGAAAAATATATATATCATTTGCTTCAATTAAAATATTCCAGAAATCATTTATAATAATTAAAAAAAGAAAAAGGAATAAAAGGAATAATACTCTAAACCTCTTTATTTGAAAAAGTTAAATGTTTCATATTTTAATTTAATATTTTAATCTATTTAATCTACAGCAAAACGTATACTGTTTCGTACTTATATTGAAATTGTGATCCATTGCTATTACAATTTAAACAATTGATCATTAAAGATTAATTATCGTTCATATTTTAATATTTACGCACTGTCTCGTTGATCCTTATGGGTTAAATATTTTAAACTATGTCAAATAACTCTATTTCAATAATTATAAATTATTAATTAAATTCATCATATTTCCAATTAATTACTAAAAAACCCTAATTCCCAATGGAAACCCTAGCTTTCCCAAATCGCCACTTGAACTTTACCAATCACATTATAATCTTGGAAACATCCACTCTTAGGTAAATTGTGAAGGAATTGTTGGTGATATTCTAGGATTTTTATTATCCAAAGAACATCATATAACAAGTGAGTTTCCATACCCCATTTTACTTTATTTCACATCTTTCGGGGTGAAGCATGTTAACCATATAGATATACACTTGAAAATTCTTTAAATACTTGTAACGCATGTGCAATTCACCGTATTAAATGGTCATGGTTATTTCAAATATTAGTGAACATTGTATGATTGTTATCCGGTAAAGACAATCCTTAACTATTGCTAGCCTACCGACGTCATAGATCTTTATTTTTGAGTTTAACAAAATATTTCAGCATGAAGAGTTGATTGCGCACTAGTTTTGAACAAACAGATTGGAGGTCGAAACGGAAATGAAACATTACGTAATAGGAATCTTTAGAAATATAAGACTTAAAATTAAACTCTAAAAAAAGAATCATCTTAATTGGATAAAATATGAGGAAGATATGACTCGACGAACACAGACCAACCTGCTGCCCAGATTCGTCTTTAGTTTTGTGTGTCGCGTTTGGAGGACCAAACGATGTCGAAACGACATGAGACCACCTGGATTAGTTAGAGGACTCATTGAATTTTTTTTCAGATGAAAAATTCGACCCATTTGGACTTATTATGACCAAGTTATGACCTGAACAAAACGTCCTATTTATCTAATAGCAAACTGTCCATTTATTAGTCTTGTTCATTTGCATCCCAAACCTCCATATTTGACCCTTGTTGACCCCAGTACTTAAAGAACGTTTGTTCTGTTCCAATTGGCCAAAACCTTAATTAAACACTTGAATTATTCCAAATTTCAGTCCCAAACAGGTAGTTGGATTTTAGTAATCGATCCATAGTTTTGATTTTTCAACACGTCCATCCGTTCAAGAAACAAGATTAATGATTTCAAAATTGATTTAAAGGAACAAGATGTCTATTTTGATCAGATCACATAAGATTATAATCAAATTTTCAATATATTCAAGAATATTCAAAGACTAAAGATTAGGATTTTACCGGGTAGAGAGTCCAACATCCGTATCACCTAGATCTTCACGATCCAACGTCCAAAACAACGAATATGAGAATTGAAGGACCGTTAAAGGTGGCCAATACAATGAGTTTGAAAATGAGGAGAGACTTAGAACACTTAACAAATCAAATATGGAATCGGGTTTTAGTTGATGATACTAAAAACACAAGTATGGGAAAGAACAAAGAACATGAATAAGATAATATTTGATTTTAAAGAATGTTGTATATTCCTCTAAAGTTCTATTGTAAGTGTTACATAGAATAAAAATAAATACAAGTACTTGAGGCCTTTTATACTACATCTTACAGTCGGTTATACTTTGAAAGCCAGCTGCAAACACTAATATAGACAACTTGATCAATGTATAGTCAAAATGCAGATTGCCTTTTGACTTATGACTATTATATGTTCTCACATCCTAATATATTACAAAAAAGATAAAAGGTACATTACAGACTAATGACCCTAATCTATAGTTGACAAAAGCATGGACATTTTCACCAACTTACCTAAGTTGGTAAGTCTTCAGAGGTGATTGCGAAAAGTTGCTTAACTTTTGTCAAAAGGTGTTTAGAGAAATCATGTATTCTCTATCTTTGGAAAAAATCAGTCTTTGGGCTCGGATGACTTTGTCTATGAAGCTTTAGAAGAATTCATCTTTGGCTTCGGATGATTTGGTCATTTGGCTTCGGAAGATTGTACACTAAGCATGTTTCCTTTGAGATGTGTAAAACTTCCAAAGTAACTTTACTCCTTACCTCATGCATGCATGCTGAGAGCTCTTTGATTGTTTTGGTTGCATCAGCTTTTAAGCATAAACCTTTCAAGAATATTAGATGATGATTTTGTGTTTAGATGATAAATATCATCGATATCAAGATAAAACTAAGAATAAAATCACCAAGAAACGATTTTTTTTACTGGAAAACAAGGAGATAAACAAGGCTTGCTTAGAACATGATCTTGAATGTCTTGATTATTTTAAAAATCAAAGGAATGATGTAATGATGATGATTTTCAATGAAGATGATGAAGATCAAGAAGGAATTGGGTTGTGGTGGCTAGGGTTTACAATTAGAGAGTGGCTTGGAGAGAAAGTTGGAAAAAGTGAAGAAAAAAGGGGGATTCCCCATTGTCTACCAATTCTCGGCCGCAAACAAGGGAGGGCAAGGGCCTTAATTCGGGCCCTTGTCCAATCCATCTTGTCTCGAATCACGTCGTCCAACTTTTACGTTTAAATTTTACGTGCTAAAACGATTCCAACGAACTATTATATGCCCTAGGAATTAGATAATGTATATTTTTGGATTAATTTAATTTCATTGAGTAGACTTTAAGCAAAGTCCATGAATATCTAGGTAGTTGGGTTTTAATGAAAATTTTTGCATTTCACTTTTTGGAAAAGTCTTTGTTACGCTGAATGCATAGGACTGTACGATGGCAAGCACAATAGTCATCTTATTGGCAATAACCCTAGGCCTAACATTGTAAGATAGGCCCATTAAGCCAAAATTTAGATCAATATTGAAATATACAATCAATTAAGACCAAGCCTAAATTTGACAAAATCAAAGTCAACAGTCAAAGTTAAACGTCAACACACCTGTTTTGGTGATAGATGTCACATCAATAATACAAATACTCAAAAAGAAAAATTCTTAAAAACTAGCATTATGACAAACTTTAATAAACATAAACTTATGGCACCGCTCGATTTACCGCCTATGATGTCCCTCCCGGTACCATCTTGAGTTAGCGTAAGCGGAAAACATATAGTATCAAACCAACCCAACTTTAACTTCTTCACTCAATCAAACAAAACCTAATTTCATAAACTATGAACTCTTTACATCAAAGAAAACATGATTTTAGTTAACTATATTTGTTTTAAATCAAATATGAACAACTTAAATAAAACCAAACCTAACTTTACCTTTCTGAATCAAACTATAAATAACTTTTATCACCTAAAAACATAATCAAACCCAATTTCATAAACTATGAACTCTTGAATGAAACCAAAATCTTCAATCAAATGGTTAACCCGACTTGCACAAACTACCAACATTAAATGGTTAATCCAACTTGCATAGAATATTCAATCAATCAAACAAAGCCTAATTTGATAAACTATTAACTCTTGAATTAAACCAAAATCTTCAATCAAAAACCCAACTTGCACAAACTACCAACATCAAATGGTTAACTCAACTTGCATAAAATCTTCATTAAATCAAACAAAACCCAATTTCATAAACTATGAACTCTTGAATCAAACCAAAATCTTCAATAAACTTGTTAACCCAACTTGAATAAAATATTAAATCAATCAAACAAAACCCTATTCATTAATTATGAACTCTTGAATCAAATCAAAATTTTCAATCAAATGGTTAACCTAACTTGCACAAACTACCAACATCAAATGGTTAATCTAACTTTCATAAAATCTTTAATTGAACAAACAAAACCTAATTTCATAAACATGGAAATCAAATAGATGAGAAAACAAATAGAAATAAGGTGTTGTAGTCGATTATTTTGTTTGAGGGCTAGATGGATAATGATTCCCATTCAGCACTCCCTCATCACTAAACCATTCAGTGCTGAATGGTCCTATTAAGAGGTCTTTTTTTCTGAAACAAACACATACACTTCTTACCGGTTTAAAGGTAGTCTCTTAATGCTCCCACTAAGAGGCTACCAAATAGTCCTTAAGTCTACAAATGTCCAACTATGGCAAAATGTATCCATAAGTCACTTGTTATTTATTCTTTCCTAAAACACAAACCCAAAATACGTCAACATAATGTTCTTGAGAACATGAGTTTAAGACAATTGACCTTTCACGTTAAAATATAACAACCAACCATAATGGTAATGACAATAAAAGTAATAATAATAATAATGGTGCACTACAGAATGTAACACAATCAAGCCTAACCCGGACTAACCAGCTTGAGTGCTAAAATATCCCCTAACCCATTACCACTAGACTGTTGGGTTTCATTGTGCCCTGCAACACATGGTTAAATTGAACTAAATTTTGAAACAATGATTATTGAATGTCAATGGGGGGCTCCTTTGTTATAAAGGCCCATTATGTGTGCGAAATTCCCCAAATAGTACTCTCCACAAATCACGCAGCTCCTAATAGAGTTAATTATTGTGCTTAGTTTGGGGACAACAGATAGTGTTGCATCATAAAATTTTAACTAACGAGTATGTATTTCACCTTAAAAGTTTTAAAAGTAAAAAAGGGGTCCATCGAACTCACTTGTGAGTTGTTCCCGTGATAACACTTAGGAATCTAGGATGCTACTGAACGAGAAGGTTCCTAAGTTGAAAACATATGTATTAGTACCCTAGTAAGTGATTAATTAATCCCAAACCTCATTTTTTAGATTTTTCTTACTTTGCTTGTTGATTTCCATTACACATATGTAATCATGTTTAAGGTCTTTGAGTTTTTGAGTTCTTAACTTGTGTTTTTCCTAATTTTGAGCTAATATATAATATGTTAAGAATATAAGTATTCTTATAATTATGATTTGGCTCCAAAAAAATATGGTTTCATTGGATGGCAAATTTGGTCCCTCGACTTTGCTAAATTGATATTTGTAACCCTAAAGTTGGAAGTTTGTACTTTAACTATTTATGATGGATTTTATTGTTTTAAGTGTGATAAAATAATATAATATTGCAATATTTGTTTTATTTTGTCTCTTTTAATAGTTTTAAGAATTTATTTTCGGATTAGGCATTTTATGAATATAAAATTAGAGATTTCTTACTTGCAATTGTTCAGGGGTTCAAATAGTGTTCATGCTTTAATTATAACTTATTTTAGGTTTAAGGTAGTATTTTGAGTGTTAAGGTTATGATTATAGGGTCGGTGCATTAACTATCATATTTTTAAATGCATATAGGACCACGTTTGGACACATTCGTAATGTATTTTAAATCCATTAGTTTCATATATTTATTTTGTTATTTAAGTTTATGTGTCATAAATCACTAGAAAAACATCAAGTTCTTTATTTTAGAGACTTCATATGTTTTTATTAATTTTCTAATTTATAGGACGGTAACTATTTTATATTAACACTAAAGTTTGTGAAATTCGCTAGAAAACTATACAATTTCTAATATTTATTTAGTAACCAATTTTTATAATTATTAATCCATTATTTACTATAATTTTAGGCCTTAAGTTATTTTTGTCTATTTTGGGATGTTAACGCTAACAGTTCGGTTTTAAACGGGTTTTCGGGTTACTTATTATCATTCTTAGATTCCAGAATTTTCATTGATATTGCTGCCAAGCTTGTTTTTAACAATTTTCACTATTTTTAAGTGTTTAACTTTTATATTATTGTTTACTAAGCAAGTAAATTCTAAACAGTATGAAACTTAATTTCTAGAAATTTCTTAACACTACAAGTTTAATGGAATTTTATTTAATTAGACTTAGTGACTTAGACCTGTGTGTTGTCTGACTTACTTTATGTTTGCGATTGCGACTGTTATTGGTTTTCGTTACCGAGTCGGGGGTCTCTTCGGAAGCAGTCTCTCTATCTCACTAGATAGAGGAAAGATTCGCCGCCACCTACCCCTCCCAGACCCTGCTCTTGAGTGGGACTTACTGGGTATGTTATGTTATGTTATGTTATAGTATGTCATTTTCATTATATTACTCGATTATTTTTATTAAGTACCTGTTAAGTCTTGGTTTTTCTATATTAAATATTTTAGTTTGATTTTCCATTTCCGAATCAAACCTATTTGATAATTAAAGTATAAATAACCCTAAAATTCAGTAGATTAAATCCCCAAATTGATTTCTTGTATTTTCATAAAATTTAATATATTTCCAACATTATATTGTTTATAAAATGCAAGAGACTTTTTTATTATATATTATTATTTAGCTTTCAGAAATATTTAAATCGTACTTTATAGTTTTGGACCACATACTTTTATATTTTCATGAAAAAGGGGTTTTCAGGTGGACTGGTTTTACTAAAACCAGGTTGGTGATCAACGAGGGTTATGAGAAAGTTTTTACATCTTTTAGTTATTGAAAAATAAGGTGTTTTAGTTGTTCATAAGTAGTTGGGGTGTCATGGGGTTTGTTGTGTCAATAAAGTGACGATACGCGATTTTTCACATGTTTTTGGGTTTTAACGGTTATCTTGATGTAACGGTGGAAATAATGGAGTTCAAGATATGAAGTGAGGGAATGAAATGATGAGGGAAAATTATGTGATTTTAGGATGAATGTAATAAAAGATATCAAGTCTTAGGATGAATGTAATAAAAGACATAAGTTTGAGAAAGAGTAGGTGTGTTCATGTGATGAAACCTTGGCATAGGGTTAGATGGTGTGGCACTTGTGGGTTGACTAGAGCTACCAAGAAGGCCTAGAATCTTGTTGTTTTTAGGAATAAAATGATGAATGTTGGTTGAAATAACAGAATGATTGGAGAGAGTGTAGAGCTAAAATGGAAGAATGTTAAAGTGAGGGTATGGTGGTTGTGGAGGGATTGACAAAAAATAAGGTGGAGGGGAGGGGTAGGACCTAGCCTCTTGGTTGCATCAAAATCTTGTTAAGATTTGGAGTGGTAGGTTCTCAAGACAAACAACCTTCATGCATTGGTTTAGGGTGGAGGTGATGGGACATGACTTATTATTATTTATTTTTATAATTTTACTAGTAGATTTTATAAAGTATTGTTGATTTTATAAATATTATGCAAGACTTTACAATAATTATTTGCACATGTAGGCATCTTGGATATCTGCTTTGTAACACCATGCCCCTCATACCACCAATAATGTCTGTGTGCCCACAAGAAGCTCATGGATTTGCTTCTGGTTGCCAAGGTAAAAACTTTTCACTGATATCACCCATCCCTGGATTGCTGCCACCTGAGCATGCTTAACTGTGAAGTTATCCTCTCATCCACTGCCAATACGGTCAAAATGCGTCGGTTATATTAGAAGCCAAACATTACTTAAGAATCCATCATCTCTCTTGTCCACGCCCGATCTGGTATCTATATATGATGTCACAATCACCCCCCCAACTGGACTCACCATGCTTGATGAGTCCGAGAATCACCATCCTCGGTAAGGTTTGTCCCACCATCCTGAATGGCACAAGAGTGGCTCTGATACAATTCTATAACACTTAGTCCCTCATACCACCAATATTGTCTGCTTTGCCCACAAGGAACTCACAGATTTGCTTTTGTTAATCCAGGTGAAAACTTCTAAGGGAGGTTGCATATCCCTAGATTGCTACCCCCTGAGCATGCTTAACTATAGAGTTCTCCTCTTATCCACAACCAATAAGCCTAAAATTTGTTTGTTATATTAGATACCAGACATTACTTATGAACCCAACATCTCTCATGTCCACCACCGATGTGGGAATTATGTAGGGTGTCATTTTGTGAGGGAACTAGTGTTATAAATTGATATTAGAGCTACTCTTGTGCCATTCGGGATAGTGGGGCAAACCTCACGACGAATGGTAAGTAGTTGGGCTCATCGAGGATGATGTGTCCAAACGGGGGATGATTCTGACACCCTACGTAAATCCCGCATCGATTGTGGACAGAAAAGATGTTGGGTTCATAAGTAATGTGTGCCCTCTAATATCACCAACGCGTTTTATGCGCATTGGCTGTAGATGAGAGAAGAACTCTACAGTTAAGTGTGCTCAGGTGACAACAATTTAGGGATAGGTAACCTCCCAATGAAGTTTTTACCAGGACAACCAAAAGCAAAATCCGAAAGCTACTAATGGGCAAAGCAAACAATATTGGCGGTATGAGGGGCCGGGAGTTACATTCTTGTATGTATTTAAATAAGTATAATATGTGTGTGTTATGAATACGTGTATGTAACATGTATATATGTATATATGTGTGTGTATATATATATATATAATACATAAGTGTTAGCATGATGCATATACACTTAAATGCATGTATCATACATAAGTGTTTAAGTTTTAAGGTTTTATAATTTTTTTAGTTTTTTTCTTATTATAGATTTGGTATGATGTAATAGGATTTTAGCTAAATATTTGCAGGATTCTTCCAAGATATTTCTAGTTGTTTTCTACAAGCTATCTAGATTTGATTTGATATGTCATGAGATTTTATTTAATTAGATATGTATGCAAGAGTTATCCATTATTATTGTTATCAGTATCTAAGTTAGTTGGTGCAAGAGAATGTCATGGTAGATGACTTATATTTTATAATATACATAATTATATTTGTTTAATTTTATTGATGATCTTAAGTTATATTAAATGTTATGGGTTCGTTTAGTTGTATTGGTCTTTTAAGGTATTGGGCCTGAGGCCCATTATGGTGTGTTCATCATACCTCATAATCATATGATGGCCCATTAGCCTATATTTTAACTATGGGTTGAAGCCCATTAAGCTTTGTGTCCCAGTGGCCTAGTTTGGGTTTGATGGGCCAAAGCCCATTTGGTTGTGTGTATAGATGTGGGCCTAAGCCCAGTGTTGCTAGGCCAATTTCATGGGCTTCCTAGTCAGGACCTACTGTCGTTATGTGGTCCATTTTGGTTTCTAAGAAAGTTTCTAGGCCAAAAATTGAGGTTGTCATAATTCAACATAACACAATCAACTTTTACTCATCTTCATATAAAAATCTCTATGTCTTGTATGTTTTTTATATGTCTATGACTTTTGTTGTGTTTTTTATAAGCCTTATGGGCTAGACACTCTTAATCAATTATATTAGATGAAGCTTAGCATACTTTAACATCGTGTATGTAACTTTTGGTGATGATTATGTTAATGTTTATTACAAAGCAATGAACGCGCTTCAATGCTCATGTGTGCTTGTTTGGCTTGATGAAATGTCAAATCTTATGGGTGTTACAACAAAATTATGTTGGAAGACCATGTGTTTTAGAACATCTATCATGAATTGCATATATAAATATGTGGTTTATGGCATTTAACTATGAATAGTGAATGATGGTTGAATGTTTAGTAAAGTTGAACAAGTGTGTATATGACAGGATCTCAGCCTCTCGTGTTGATCAATTAGATTATGTTTGCAGCGGATTTAGCACGTTAATTAGCAATTAAGCAAGAACATAAAAGA
>BJCO01005610.1:0-10799 GCA_018326465.1 Flaveria floridana
AATATTCAGTTGATGTCAGAAAAGGACATCACCACCATGCTTTTGCCGCCTATATAAGGATGGTAAACCATGCTGTTTTAAATGCCGAAACGTGCTTAGTAATAAAACATTTAATGTTTCGTGGAACTCTTCTCTCTCTATGTTTATGCTTTTAATTGCAATATCTTTTATGTTCTTGATATAATTGCTAATTAATGTGCTAAATCCGCTGCAAATACAATCTAATTGATCAAACGAGAGGCTGAGATCCTGTCACATTTAAGTTTTACCAATTACATGCATGAATGAATGATATTATGTATGTTTTGTTAATTACATGTATGTAATGTATAGTAATATGTATGTTTTGCTAATTACATGGATGCAATCATATCTATTTGGATGTTTGCTTTGACATTATTTGTCATACTTGTTTGTTTGGGTTAGACATGATTGGTTGTTTGTTTTATATGTTTGTATGTTAGAAGCTTCTTATGATTAAGAAGGTCCAGCTTCTTCTACATTCTTCTAAATTTCTTCAGATGCTTTCAGAGACTCTTCCGCATCCTTTTTAGTTGCTTTATCTTGTTGAGCTTCCTTGACTTGCTAAGATAAAGGAGTGATCTTTAGAGCATTCCTGTAATTGACTATGTGTTCTATAAAATAGTCAACAGCAGCATTCTGAACATCATATTTGCTTTCTATTGTTAGATGAACAAGCTACCCCAAAGTGGATTTATCTAGACTTTGCACATCAATGTTGCTAACCAAAGTGGTTCCAACATGATTGCCTTTCAAAATCTCAAGATTATTGTCTTCTGAGATTCTCATTCCTATTATGTGTTAAGGGTTGATGATTTGTTTCTAGTCTGTGTTTTACATACACAGTGCCTAAAATCCTTAGCCTATGTATGAAATAGTAGCAATCACCCTTACACGGCACATCTTCAATGGCTGGGAATGTATTGGTCTTCAAAAATGAAACATATGATGGATGGAGCAACTTTATCTCCATAGGGTCAAAAAGTCTTATATCAGCTTCTTCTTTCCCTTGTAGCTTTCTCTCTAGCACCAGTTCAAAGTGGGTCTCCTCATAGCACCATTTGGTGATTGGATGTTGATACTGATTTCCATCTATCTCCTTCATGATCAAGTTTAAGTCTGATGGCCTTATAGGGTAACCAACCCTTTCAAGAATGTCTGCATCAATTTGAGAAGATGATTCTTCTCTTATTTGCTTTTGTTTTCTTGCCAATTGTTGTTCACTTCTAAGCTTTTCAATGTGCATCTTATCTTCTCTATCAGCTTTAGCTTTCATTTCATGATGTTGTCTTTTCATGTATGCTCTTAAAATATGATAGAAATTAGCTCCCCTGGGATTGTTTATGTGATTGACCATCCTCAATTACATCAGGTCCAATCTATCTTCATAGCTTAATGATCCTAGTTGGGATATGTATGATAAGTACTGCACAAGTCTAGATACTCTCTTGATCAAGAATGCATCCCAGATTTCATCATATTTCCATGCCACTATCTTTCTTTCATTGGCGTCTGCTGTGAGTGTGATTTTGTCATAAAGCTTGACAAACTTTGTCTTCTCATTTATTATCTCCCTCACTTCATTGCCTTCAGGCCATAGCTTATAAGGCATAAATTGCCTGGGCTCCTCAATAGCATGAGTTCAGGTGGAGCTTGATGATAAGTAGATAGAGAAGATGCAGAATGAGGTCTGAATATCTATGGATTAAGAGCATTTGCCAGCATGTTCTTATATATTTCTTTTGCCATTTTTTTCATTTCAGATAAAGATCTCCCTGCATATGACCTATAAGGTATTTTTGTATGACTCAACCAGCTTTTAACATAGGAGTAGGTCATCTTCTCTATTTGAGGGTCCTTGGTAAATTCTTTTCAAGCTCTTACTTATCCTTAATTTCCTTGTATCTCTTGTATGTTTGCTCTTTTTCATTTTTCATGACTTCTTGAAAGTGTTTTAGCAAGTCTTTTAACCTCAGACAGGTTAAGATGTATAAATAAGTCATAAGGAAACCCTCTTGTAGCCAATTCAAGCCCCTTCAAAGTTTGAGGATCATCTGTGAAAAGCTCTTGAATGTTTTGCATCACTTCATCTTCATCTCTTCCTCTTCTTTATCATATGAATCACTAAGAATAATGATGGAATCATGTTATTGATCAAGGATTTGATCTATCTCCCCTTCCTCAAGTGTAGATGATTTGGTTGTTTGTTGTGGGTCATCTACCTCAACTGCCTCAGATTTAACTTTCAGCAACTTGAGAGGAGGAGATGTAGGTTTTTCTTGTTCAACCTCTTGTTGTTTTCCTTTGAGTAAAGAGGCTAAATACAACCTCTTTCTCTTTCTTTCATAAGCTTTTGTCGGAGGCTCAGATGATGATGATGTTTGATCATTGGATGAATCTTTCAAAGTTTTAACAAATTGATTAACTCCTTTTGTTTGTCTGACAGTGGGTTCACAGGGACAATGCTTGTTTCTATTGTTTGTGTGTTAGGAGTATGAAATGTTGTCTTAAGATTGGAGAATAGTGCATGCTTTCAAATGGATTTGATTCTTCAAAGAACTAATCCATTGAATAAGGTTTCTCATAAATGATAATTGCTTTTTCAGACTATTTGGTAATTGTTTCTTCAGCTTGAGTCATAATTTTTTCTTCAATCTTATCACTCTGGTCCTGCTCTAGACCTTCGGAATGTTCTTCTTCATTCAGTAGAGTGTTTGTATGCTCCAATTCTCTATTTAATTTTTCAATTTCTTCATGTTGAAAAGAAATTGTGGTTTTAAGTTCATCAATCATCAAATCCTTAGAATCTATTTGTTCTGTTAAGTATGCAATATCTAGTCTTGCACTACTTAAATCTTGATCTTTCACTTTTAGCTCTTCTTTTGCTTGTTTAAGTTGTTGTTCTAGAAATTGAACAATCAACTTTTATGCTGTTTGATCTGATTTGAGCTTCTATATTTCTTTATCTTTACTTTTCAGCTTGTCCTTAAGCTTTCTAGCTCTGTTGTTTGACTTTTCAATCAGTTTATTATACTCAGTGAACGAGAACACCTTTGAGTATCCAATTTCTTCCTCAGTAGGAATTTCATTTCCTTGCTCTTCAGCTCTTATTTGTTCATCATGAGCACTATGTTCTTCTTGAATTGGCTCATATTGAGAAGATGTGCCTACTTCTTCTTGCTAACTGGTCTGTTCTTGAAATGAAGAGTCAATGTCTCTCAAAAGAGAAGACAAAGTTTGTTGATCTGATTGAGTTGGGCTGTGTACCGAAAAGCACACTTAGAGAATTTAGCATATAACTTCTCTCTTCTAAGTGTCTCCAACACTTTGTGTATGTGGTCGGCATGTTCTTCCTCGTCCTTCGAATAAATCAGGATATCATCAATAAACACGATCACTGATTTATCTAGCCTCGGCCGACACACTCGATTTATCAAATCCATAAAGTCAGCTGGCGCGTTAGTCAAACCGAAAGACATAACGAGAAACTCGTAGTGTCCATAACGCGCGTGAAAAGCTGTCTTAAGAATATCCTGTTCCTTCACCTTCAGTTGATGGTAGCGAGATCAGAGATCTATCCTTGAGAACCAACTGGCACCTTGGAGCTGATCAAACAAGTCATCAATACTAGATAATGGATACCAATTCTTCACCGTCAACTTATTCAGCTCTCAGTAGTCGATGCACATCCGCATACTACCGTCTTTCTTCTTAACGAACAAGACCGGAGCACGCCATGGAGAGATACTCGGTTGAATGAACCCTTTATCTGTCAACTCCTACAGTTAAGCCATTAGTTCCTTCATCTTGGTAGGAGCTAATCGATATGGTGCTTTGGTAACGGGTTGAGCACCAGGTATCAGATCAATCTGAAACTCAATCTCACGATCCGGTGGCACACCTGACAAGTCTTCTGGGAACACGTCCGGAAAGTCACGCATAACCGACACATCAGACAATTGTGGTACTGACACATCCACATCTTTCATGTAGGCCAGGCAGGCACTATATCTACGTCTCATGTACTTCCCTGCCACCGCCATCGAAATCACCTTTGGAACCGTAGTGACGCGATCACCGTAGACCGTCACTGAACTTCCATTGGGCGCAAGTAATCGAATCATCTTCTTGCGACACATGATGTTTGCCTCATAAACTTCTAACCAATCCATCCCTAGTACTACATCAAATCCTCCTAGAGGCAAAACAAATAGCTTAGCAGAAAACCTATGGCCTTCTAGTTCTATGTCGCAATCTTCTATCACATTAGAAATTCTAGTAGACTTACCAATAGCAGTTTTTACATCAAATGGCTCATCAATACTCCTGCTACTAACAGGAAACTTAGCATAGAAAGCAGCAGAAATGAAACTCTTACTAGTTTGGTTTACTAGAAACATACCTGACACGACATCAGGGTCCACTCTGGCCTCCTCCCGGGTCATTGTGAAAGCTCTAGGACTTGCCCTCTGCCCTCCTTCTTCCACCTTCTTCTTCCTCCTAGAACTATCAGCCCTTGGCTTCTTGCAGTCCCTGCTCACGTGGCCCTCCTCACCACAACTATAACACCTCAACACCTTGCAATCCCTTGCAATTTGACCAGGTTTCCCACATTTGACACATACGTTTAATTCCAACCTGTACTCCAAGTATGCTCCTTTCCACATCTACCACACTTCCTTAGCCCCGAGCTTGATGACCGCCCTGAGCTTGATGACACCCTATGATCATCCATCTTCATCGTTTTGTTGTTTGGAGTAAAACCACCACGTCCATACCGCTTCCCGTTCCAGTTCTTATCACCACCACCTGTCTTCTTCGCTTCCACCACAGTCTCCTCTCGCTCATCATACAACCTACCCTCCAGGTCTACAACCGATCGAAAGGTACCCGGCCGGGCAGTAATCAAATGCCTATGTATGTTAGCCGGTAATCCCTCGATGTACCTCTTGATCTTCCTTTAAACCGGCATAACTTGATCCGGCACCAGCCTTGCCATTTCGTTAAATTTGGTAGTGTATTGCTGGTGGGTCATGGTTCCCACCTCGAGCTGTAAAAACTCCCTCTCGATCTTGTCTAATTTCTGGTGAGAACAAAATTCCTCAATCACCATCTTCTTCAACTCTTTCCTTCTCATCCTCCCGATGGAGCTTGCACCCTTAGCTTGGACAATATTGTCCCACCAACACAAAGCCGAGTCAATGAAAGGGCAAGTGGTGAACTTCGCCATTTGGTCCTCGTGACACTCAATAATCTTCAAAACCGCTTCCATCTCCCTTACCCAACGGTGGGCAGCTGCAGCACTGCGATTCCCATCAAACGTTGGGGGCTTGCATCTTTGAAATGCCCCATAGTTACAACCCCGTGCAGTTTCCTAGACAGCTTCCTCCTCTTCCTCCTCACTCGAGACAACCATCTCAGTCTCCGGTTGTTCTCTTTATTCTCTCCCAGTAGTCCTTCTCTTTTCCTTCCGTTCATCCTCCCTCACAGCCTTAATCACATCAATCACTACAGACGGTAGAATCATCTGCATGACTTGGTGAACCTCCTCTACTACTGCCTCTTTCATCGAGGCCCTCAAGTTCGCACTCTCATCACCACCATCCTGGTGGTGGATCTTGGGCTCTTCATACGTTTCAGCAGCCCTATCCCTATTCCTCATAACATGTGGCTCAGCACCACGTCCACCACGTGCTCCACCCCTAGAAGCCTTAGAAGATCTACCTTCAGCCATTCTCTAAACACTATAAGATTCAAATACTAACACGGTCATTCAAGGTAATAGCTTAGTTTATGTTGAGTATAGTAAGTCCTTAATTATAGTGGCCAGTTATGATTAGCCACTTACTTTACTCTTCACACCCAAGTATTTCCTATCCTGACTACATCAGTATCTAAATCTACTAAGAACACATAAGTCAAATAGCACACGCACATAATACTGGTTCACATTAAGAAAAGAAATACCTGATGGCACGTAGCTACTCAGGCTAGCATCCCTCCATTCATCCTTTTTTCAGTTTAAGTTTAGGTTTTGAAAATATTTACCCATTTCACTTAAACTTTGTCTCTGATACCAACTTGTAAGGCCCCGTTCCCGGAGACCTCACCATTGGTCAATCATAGCATTATACATATAAAAGATTACAAATTTCATATCATAAGCAGCGGAATTAAGTTAAAAAACCATTCATTTCATTTATAATTACTATTGTTAAGCAATACATTGTTGTTCATCAGTTACAAAAAGATTGTTTAATTTCATTACAAAACAACAATATCATCAAATATGAATGGATATCAGTCTTACCCCGTCGAGTAGCTTCACCCTCGTGCCATCCCGAACAACAATTACCTGCCAACTGAAAATGCATAAAAGGCAGCATTGCTGAGTGAGTTCTAGTTTTTAAAGTGTCAAAACACCTTGTATAGCTTATATATGAAAATACTCTTTTTCAATAAAATACTTTCTTTACTTTATTATGCGAGCACACATCATACATACCTTTAGATAATGTTCATTATCATCATTATTCCTTTCATCATTTCTTTTATTATTGTACGCATTTGTTTTTTTCGTACTCTTTTCATTATCTTTCACTTTCATCCCGACCAATGTACAATACCCGAACATTGTGCACGAAGCTGATGTTGGGCCTGAGGTCTATAAATAGACCCCGAATATGACCCAGTCACCTAGGGTATGCTACAAGGGTCCCGTCAATCTCAATGATTGACCGTGTGTGCATCCTTTGGGTTAGCTAAACCGCACACAGTTGAGCTAACGACAACATGGCCGGGCACCTCCATTCATTTGCTTCCAAGATTTTCATTCATTCTTTTATGTTCCACTTTTCTGTATCATTAATCTTTCGCTTTTTATTAATGATAATACTTTACGCTTACAATCATAAACATATCACGTAAAGTCACACAATAATAAGTAATATGGAACATAAGAACATGCCATAAACATGCATAATATAAACAATTATAACCCTTAAGTCAAACTAGGGTCAAACCCTAATAATTCTGTTTATCCCAAAATTCTAGATAATTTTCTAAGTGTTTGGGTGCATGAGAACTATGTAGGCGCATGAGCCCTGTTTAGGCGTATTATTACTATACGGGCTTATGATCCTGTACTTAGGCATTTTTCCTCATAACACTTGGGTGTATGAACTATTTAGGCGCATGGGTTTACACTTAGGTGCCTGAGGAAAAGTTAGGCGCATGGGTACTATGGGGGCGCCTGACCCCAACACTTAGGCGTCGTGACAAACCGTCTGGGCGCATGAACCACTGTTCGGGTGCATGAGGCATACTTAACTATTCTAAGGAAATATTTTGGGCGCATGAGGTACTTTTTGGGCGTATGAGTTCACTTAAACCTTTCGAAGGCAAATTTCAGGCGCATGAGCCTTATTTAGGCGCATGACCACCTGTTTAACATCTTTCACCATTATTTTCAGTCCCAAACATCATACTAACCTGCTCTAAGCTTGTTATTACAAGTCTAAGCATCAAAAAAGCATCAACAACCATCAAACATCAACATACATACATAAATACATACAGGTTAACATGAAACAGTTGTAAAATCTTTTTACATATATTTTCAGCCCTAAAGAATTTATAAAACAAGTAGAAAACCGGGGTCTAGAACTCACCTATTGTAACAAACAAGCAAACTCCTCCAAACTTGCTTTTACACGAGTTCAAACACCTAAAACAAGCCAAATAAACACCAAAACACATAGAACACTCAATAGTCGGTTTCTATGGATGAAACCACGAAGAAACCGAACAAATTATCACCAAAAACACTTACCTATGAAGATTTTGCCCTTTTTCTTCTTCAAACCGATAGAGCTTCAAGTTCTTTCTTCTTCTCCTTTTTCAGTCGATCAAAAAGGCAGAAAGTGGGCATGGCATGGGCGGTCATGCCCCTTTAAAAGTAAAATTTTGTACTTTTGTACTATTTTACACAATACCCCCTTCCACTTTGGCTCCTTTTTATTTCCTTCAAGATACTTTTATTTCCTTTTATTTTGACAAAATTTCCAGGCCTTACATCATCTCTCTTCCGAAGATCAACACTTAGAAGATTTGAAGACAATGACTTCTGCAGCATAAAGTCTTGAAGACCAGCACAAGTCTCGAAAGAAGTAGACTCTTCCAAAGTATAAGTGGCTTCAGAAGAACTTGTTCTTTTGAAGCCAGTTTACTTTCAAAAGAACCTACTATGAAGCAGTGGATATAAGTATGGCTCTTCTGGTAAGCCGTTGCAATCTCTGATATACTTCATGGTGCTTTCCCAGGCCCATGTAGTTGACCATAGTTTATTCCACTGTTCATTCTTTATTAGTTAGTACAGTTACCATGTTTAGATGGTAGCAAAAAGGTAAGTCATGGACATGTCATGACTACCTAATCTAGGATAGTATTTTATTCTAGATATCTTACTTCCAACGATGTAGTATTTGTTTGGTAGTAAGTTTCCAGCTAGTAATCTTTTTTACAACTGGCTGCCGATAGTAGTATATATAGTTCTTATTGTAAACTCAGTTAGCATGCTTGTAAGAGTCTTGAATACTTTGACTTGAGAAGTAATATATACAAGTATCTTGAAAAACCATTTCTTATGTGTTGTTTACTTAATATATTATTATCAACTCTTAAAGGATTCTGCATCATCATTATTCGAGTGTAAATCAGTGAGTTCGAGAGAGAATACTTGTGTTGAGTGACTAATATCAATCCTGCAGATGATGAATCATTACACGTAGCATAGCAGAGATAAAATGGTCTCCTTCAGAGGTGCCCACATCATGGACTTGACATGTGCAGGACCGGTGAAGGGGGTCAATGCAATAGTTTCACTAGGTTTGAGAGACTTAGAACACTTAACAGATCAAATAGGGAACCAGCTTAATAGTGAAACAAAGAAAAAAGTAAAGAACAGAACAAGAACACAAGAATTTGGTTTTCAAGAATGCTATATACTGCTCTCAAGTTCTTTTACAAATGTTACAAAGATTGGTTCTAGTGATTAGTACTTGAGATACTTAATAATACATCCTATAACCGGCCATACTTTGAAGGCTAGCTGGAAACATTAATCTAGACAACTAGATTAATGTAAAGTCAAAAGGCAGATTGCTTTTGACTAGTGACTATGACATATCATAGCTCACATCCTTATCTAAGAGAAAAAATATAAAATACAAAAGTAGAAAGTTACAGACTCTAAGACCCTAATCTACAGTTGAAAAAAGTATGGATTTTTCACCAACTTATGTAAGTGGGTGAGTCTTCAAAGATAGCAGCAGAAAGTGATTCAGCTTTTGTTAAAAGTAAGTCAGAGAAAGCATGTTTTCTCTATCTTCATAAGAAATTAGTCCCTTGGCTTCGAAAGACTTTGTCTTGAAGCTTCGGAAGACTTCATTTTTGGCTTTAGAAGAATTGGTCTTTTTTCTTCAAAAGATTTGATACTTAGTGAAATTCCTTGAGTTATAGCAATTCTTTTGAAGTAACTTTCATTGAACTTTATATGTACATGTTGAGAGCTCTTTGGTTGCATCAGCCTCTAAGTGTAATCCATTTAATATGTGGTTGTAGTGTCAAACCTTTTACGATGCAATCAACGTAGCACACAAACAAGCTATTGATTAAAGAGTGGGAGGAGATTTTAGAAGTGTCACGCCAACCGAAGCATACTAAGTCTTAGAAAAAGCAACTAAGAAGAGCTTTATCAAGTAGGCTCTAAAACCCTAGTTGCAGCCTAAGTAAGAGCCCTAACCAAACGATTCGAACAACTGCAAGCCGAGCTGAAGAAAACTCCAACACGATGTAACGCAAGCATAGATTCACACAAGATCAACGAATGCCCACAAAGCATGATGATGGTTGAAGATGATGATTATGTAGGAGGCCCAAGCAATTCATAGAACAACTAAAATTGGAGAAGCTACTCGAATTACAGAGAATCTCGCAACAACCACACATCCTCTGGATTCAACCGAATGCCACCTAACTAATTAGAGAAACCACCATAGAAAGGCCCCAACAAAAGTACCAGGACCGTGGAGCTTCATCAATAGTACCACACATCCTCTGCAACAATTATTGATAACCACGCAAGCCACAAATAAATACATCCGGAAATCTAATAGAAGAAACAAATAGAGGTTCCAATGAAATGAAGCTGACAACAAAAACAAGAAAGGCTTATTGCAAACCATTGAACTCTAATTATTTTAAATAATGATACTTGTTAAATATCAAAATTGGTATTAGTATTAATATTAGTATCTAAATCTATAATATATAACATATAATAAAATAAGGTTTTCTTGATACATGTATCATCATTCTAGCATATCAAATAAACGTATCGTTATTTTAGCATATCAAAAAAATCATTTTCCGGCCTCTCTTATAATAAATAAGAAAATTATAAAAACAATCAATTTGACTTTTTATTTTTACTAAAATATGTTAAAACAAACATATATATATATATATATATATATATATGTATATATATAGGGGATGGATCAAATGAAAACCATGTTTATAATTGAAAACCGTGAAAACCAGGGGTTACATATATGTAAGTACGTATTACAAAGTGTATAACTAATAGTTACACATATGTAAGGGTTATGTTTTTGTAAGTACGTATTACAAAGTGTACAACTAAGAGTTACACATATGTAAGGGTTATGTTTTTGTAAGTACGTGTTACCAAGTGTACAACTAAGAGTTACGTACAT
>BJCO01005612.1:0-11860 GCA_018326465.1 Flaveria floridana
ATAAAGATATAGATATTGATATTACATACCAGATTTAGCCAGGCTGGTGCGATGGTAGCCTTCTTGGCATTCTATGACAAAAACTTCCCACCTAGTTTAAAGGTAAAACTTTGTACAGTTGCAGTTCGTCCAGTTATGCTATATGAAACGGGTTATTGGGCAATCAACAAGAATCGAATGTGTAATTGGAAGTAGCAGAGATGAGGATGTTATGGTGGGTGTGCATGAATACAAGGCTGGACCGGATAAAGAATAACATTTTTAGACGCTAGTTAATGTAGCTAGTATAGTGGATAATACTAGAGACGAGAGATTAAGAAGGTTTGGGAATATGTAGAGGAGACATATGACATTACCGGTTTGAGCAGTGGAGAACCTAAATGTAGAAGGGCAAATGACTAGAGGTAGCTCGAAATGATTTAGGAAGAAAAAATTAGACATGATCGGCTAGAGCACCTCTCTTAGGAGACAATCCAGTTAGGACTTGGAGATGTATGATTATGATTAAGCACATCCAGAGAAAGGTTTAGATATATCTTCTATAGGTTTTAGCTAGTAAACTTGCATGTTTGTGTCTGTTCTGATTATTGTACCTACTAAGAGTCACTATTTGCATCTTCTATGTCATGCTTTGTTGTTTTTCATGTTTTGCCTTTTGGTTTCAATAATATGTGTTTGTCTTTACTTTATACTAACTGGTTGGTATCTGTTGCTTGATGAAGTTATTTAGTGCTTGCTCATACATCTTATGTGTATTGATTGTTTTGTTCACTTAGTTTGTTCTTGCAGTTGGGGTGATTAGATCCCTCCTTAGCGCCGAGGGTCTCGCTAGAAATAGTCTCTCTATCCTCTAGATAAAATAATAAGACGTAAGGCTTGCTTACATCTTATCATCTCCAAACATGTTAACAGACTTGCTATGGACATGATGTATTGAGTATTCTTATTATATGGTTATATACATGTATATCTAGGACTTGGGTTTACTTTTATTAGTAATTAATTAAATAATAAATTATATTATTAATGGGAAATACAAAACTATAATACCGCATACAAATCGAATGTACCAAATAGCATAATCTATATGAATTGAAACCAATTCAAACCATAGTCTTTGGAACAAACTAAAAGAAATCTTTGTTAACTTAAATCTTGGAATGCTAAAGATTCTTCTAGCTTCCTTATATCTACACAATCAACAAACCAGAAGGTTGAGTAGTGGTTGAGGATTTTCGTTCAAGAAAGGTTTTTTAAAACAAATTTCGCGCCACTTCTTTGACGAATACATCTGTCTCTCGCTGTACAACAACCAAAACAGTAGTGGATTGTTGGAGATGTTCTCGCACCCGAGTTAACAATGGAAACAAAGGTGTTTTGAAGATGGAACCAAAAAAGAAGATGAAGTTAGAATGTGAAAGCAGTAGAATGCAGCTTTGCTTATTCAGTAGTGTAGATTTTTGAATTACAAAAATTCTACCAAATCACAACAAGGAACATATCCTTGTATATATATATATATATATATATATATATATTGTATGAGAATGAAATAGTTTCAAGAAAATATATACTAAAGTTCTCTTAATTAAGAACATTATACCAAAGGTCTCCTTGTTAACAATGTTAAACCAAAGGTCTCCTCCTCTTCTCGTTAACAAAATTATACCAAAGGTTTCCTTATTGATATTGAGTTAATCCTATAACTATTGATTGGCAAACACCCCAAGGAATGCGTAATTATTGAACCCACCTAAATTATACTAAGGCGCCTCTCAAGCAGCGAAATGAGTGTGCGAAGTGCAAACTGCACTATCAAAGCACCACATTGCTCCCACTTATAAATCCATTTACAATTTATTAGTCTTTCAATATGTGACAAGAACCCATTATATACTCTACAACTTCAAGGTTTGTTTTATCAGTCACCAATGTAGGACAAAACTAACCACTTTTACTTATTTCATCAATTTTGAGCATCGATATCTTATTCATCTTAGCTCCGTTTTGGATATGTTTTGATTTGTTGTGATCCTCTCACAAACGCACTAACTAATAATCATATTAGTAACAAATAATAATACTAATTATTGTTTAAAGTTAGTAAAAAAACTCATTTTTTTCACTAATTTTCTAACGGTATATGCATAAGGCGCATTCTACTAAGAAGCAGTTATTAATAGAGAACCACATAAACCGCAATAAAGATTGTATGTAGTGTTTCTAAGATGTAATGGTAGAGAGAAAGAGACAATCACATAATTGCTTATTAACAACATTTAAAGAAATGAGCACAAGTATTTTATGTGTCTAGTTAATGATGCCTCATCTGTCCACTTTCTTATTTTTCTCTCTATAATTTATACATATCTACATATGTAAGCATATTATTTAGCAATGTTATTAGACTTCGATCGGATCGGGATTCAGTTAGGCCAACAGTCTGATCTACCCCAACTTGTTTCCTTCTTCATAAGCCGGCCGATTCAGCGGTTGGATCGGGATTGGTTCGTACCGGATTTTCAATTTTTGTTACTTTTTTATTATTGAGTTTAACGGGTAGGTCGGATGATTGATTTCAGTGTTGGATGTATAATTATTATTGAGTTATATACATATATCTATAAAATATATATATAAAATACTTATATTGAAGGAGTCTATATTGAAGTATATATAACTATATATATAATGTAAATATATAAATATATATAATTATGATATCATCCGGTTCTTAAATCCATTCCAACCAATCGACCAGTAAGATGACTGGTTCGCTATCCGATCCCCGAGACATTGTTATTTAGTAATGCATTTTAACAATTAAGTACTTACATATACATATCCATACTATTTGATATTGCTTTTTAGAAGTTGTACGAATATACGTGTAGTGTCGCTATACATCAAAATTGCAGCTAAGTTTTCGACGATCTACAAAACAGTCAAACACTACGTAACATTAAAACAAAGAAAATCAAATTGTGTCTCATCCTATAAGGTTTATTCATCAACTTCACTTGTGAACTCATGGCACCAATTGTAGAGTTTTGCTTAATTTCTGATCAAATTTTTGATAAGGGAGTGGGCAACGAAGAAAGCAAATATTAGATTTTAACATTGTTACATCAAGGTTCGATACAAAAGGTAAGTGGTTTAAGGTCACAACAGAGAAACGATGGTGAGAGTGAGGGTTGGCTGTAGCTTGATGAGTTGATAGAGATGTCATGAGATTAAATTTAAGTAAATTATAATAGTAGTTTTTGTTATTTAATAACATGTGTATTTAGGTCATCTTACAAAGTGAAAGAATTAAATGACTTAGAAATAAAAATTACAGACCCTCGTTGGTTAAAGAAAACAGAGACTTTTTTTCCATCAAACTATTAGGACGGACACCATAACCAACTCTCGTATATTTGTTTACTTGATATCACTATTATTATTACTTATTTAGCATCATAGTTATTTCAGTTGATACAACACGAAGAAACAAATGCTCCATATGAGTTTTTTTAAGTTCTAATAAAACTTGGAATTTTAATCACTAAATCTATCAATATTACTAATACAGATAATTATTATTAACATAAACCTTTTTGAGTAAATTACAAATATTGTCCTTTAACTATGTTTAAAATTACGAATTTTATTCTTAAACTTTGATAAGTACACTAGCTAAATGTCCTCTATTTGAAAATTTGTCATGTTTTTTATGTCTTTGTCACTAAATGTCCTTTATTTGACAACTTTACCCTCGCTCTTAAAGGACAAAATATGTAGTTTTCATTCATCTTTTATTTTCTTCATTTTCTTTTATTTAGGTATTTTCTTTATTTTATTTTATTTAGTTTTCTTTCTTTCTTTTTTCCACCACTTATATTTTATAAACTCATATTAAACGTAATTATTTAATTAAATTTAATATTTTTATATAAAATATAACTTTATTTATAAATGTTTTGATTAATTTATTAACAAATATATATATAAATCACATTACATGCATAAAGTTTACCATGCATGTACTAATATAGCATGAGGTTGTACATGCAAAATAAACCATATTTTATGTATTTACATGTATGATCATTTTATATTGCTTTTGTTAAATGCTATCCATCTCCGTAGATGCTACACTACACCCCCGTCCGTAAACCAAACTCCCATATATCCGCCATCAACTCCACCTTTTGTGCCGGCCTTCTATGCTGCCATGCACCAACAATACATCAACGCAAACTTGCTACAGCCCTAAAACTGATCACTTTTGTCTCATTCCTGTCAATGCGTGTAACATATATATATCATCTCCACCAAAACCCACATCGTACGTACGTTTCACCATACGTACATTGGCAACCAATGGTTGGGTCTTTTTGGATTTGTTAGCTGCATGCACTTCGACCCCAGTAGAGCTAGCTCTTCCATGCGCAATTAAGGACTAAGTACTTTTGGTTAATTTATCTATCATGTGCCAAAGAGCGACGCGAATGGCCGGCGTCCATCGTGCCGGTACATTCAGACATGCCATAATGTCCACGTACGTTATGTCTTTGTTGTTCATTTGCGTGTCTTTAAATATAGCCTTAGATGTTTAATGAAGAGGCAAGAAGAAATTGCGGCAAATATCGCCTTCGTTTATCTTTGTTTTTTTGGAGTCTAACCCGCTCTAAGCGTCATCTCACTTGGGAGATTGACAATCTCAAATCGATCTTTAACAGGAATGCCAGTGGTTGGGCCAAACAGACTTCGTACGTGGTTGATAAATTTTCATGCAACTCGTATCTCTAGCGATAATATCATACAAAATGCATGGGTTTGTATGTGAACTGATGGAGCCCGTTCAGAACAATGCCAGCAACATCTTTATACTACATCTATTTTCCTAGAATTGCCAATTCGTCAACCGTTGTTTTGATGTGCAGCGTGCACTCATGGTGGCAGACCTAAATGCACTTTAAAATATTAAGTGTTAATTAGGTATTATTATGCTTAAAAGTAAACACTACAAGAAAAAATGTTCTTTGTGTCTAAGTTTTTTACGATGATACAATTTCAACGCAAAAAAGTACTAAACAATAAAAAAAATTACTTTTTTTACTTTTCCAGTTAAAATCATTTTTTGCGGCGATACTTTGTCGCAATAAATGAAAAATAAATTATTTTTGATTTTTTTAAGTGTAAATTAGTTTTGCGATGAAAAAAAGTCATTGCAAATAATATTTTTAAAATTTTTTTATATTACCTAAATTTTTTTAAGGGCGGGAAAATTCCCGGTAACTCATTTATAGCGATTGTTTCGACGCAAAAAAATGATTATTAATTATTAAATCTTTAATTTTTATATTTTATTTTCCGCAAAGTTTTTGCGGCGATTATTTCGTCGCAAAAAAGGTTTTAAATAATTAATTAATATTTAAATACTGTTTATATTACCTAATATGTTTATTGCGACGACTTATCGCCACAAAAAAGCTTTCAGAATTTTAAAGACGGGAAACTAAGATCTGGTTCGCCATTTTGACCGACAACCCCACCACGCCACAGCGCACCCCACTCCCCCACCGCCAAACCGCCATTGCCGCAATTAACCGTCGACCCCACCCCACTCCCCCACCACCATAACCGCCGCCTCCACCGTCGACCGGCCCTACCCTACTCCACCACAGCCTTCGATCGCTGACCACCGCTGCTACTCCACCATCGTCGCTGCTCCACCACCGCCACCGCTCCCTTGCACCATAACCACCACCACCACTTCTTATTTCAGGTAATAACCTTATTTTTTCCTAATTTTTGTGTTAATTTATAGTTATTATTTAAAATTAGGGTTAGAAAGTTTATAGGGTTATTAAAAAATGAATCTTTAAGTTAGTTGAGATGAAATAACATGTGTGTATGTATGTACATAAGAATGTATGTATCTGGTGTGTTAATTCTTGTGTTAATTAATGTATGTATTTGTGTATGTATGTATATGTGTATCTGTGTATATGTGTATGTGTGTATATATGTTAAATTGAGATAAAAAACATGAGATTGTATGTATTTAATGATTTTTTTATTAGTTAAGATGAAAAAACATGAGAATGTATGTATTTGTTGTTGGGTGTGTATGTATTGTTATGGAGGCATTAGAATGTGGTTTGGTTAGACTGTGATTTGGGTATCTTGATGTGGATTAGGATTGGAATTATATAAAATGCTTAGTTTCTTTTAACATGTGTGTATAATTCTCCCTCATTTTATACTGTAGGTCACCCGTCTGAAATTAAATTAATAGAATTTAATTTCGGATAGTCCCCAAATTGGGACTGCTTTTCGAATGTTTTGTCTCATTTAGGATATAAATGTGTATAACTAGTTTATTATATAAGAAACATTCAGCAGCATTTCCCCTTTGCTCCCACGAATATGTATTTAATACACATATTTGGAGAACTAAGAGAAAATGTTACCGAATCTTTCTTAAATAATAAATCAGTTGAACTCAAACCGAATGTTTTACAAATGACCAATACATTCTTGCAACACAAGCAGATTAAGTCTTTTATCTTGACGAACCGTCTAAAGCCGGTCAAAGAGTTCAATCAAACAGACATTGGAAGGTCATCCAAAAGGTAAATCATCAAAAGATTTGGGACCTAGATATTATCATGGAAAATAACAAAGCAGATTTAATACATGACAGCACTTCATCTGAATTTTTATTGTCTACTGACTTGGATAATTTGACTTATTATGTTTTGAGTAGAGATAAACAATAAAGTCGATATTTCCCTTGAACATGTCGATGTAAAGGACAATGCAAGCGAAGATACGGATGATGGTTGAGACAATGATGCAGGACAAGGCAAGCGTGGGAAGACTTGTTACTATATTTGTTGAATTTTGATTTACTTGTGTTTTTTTTGTTCCCTTGAATTTGCAGTACAAGGCAAACGTAGGAAGACCACACTTCAGGGTATGCGCAAGAGAAATCCTCAAGGAAATTTACTCACTATTGAATTTGAGCAAGGTACGCATGACACCTACAAACCTGTAGGTCTACAAACCTGTAGGTGCCAATCAGGCGACCTTTGTTTCACTGGTTGGCACCCTCGTTGACAAATTTCCTCAAAACTACAAGAGATGGAGAAAGATACCTGCATAGTTGAAGGTGACTATCTGGCCTTACTTAAAGGTTAAATTTTTTAAAATTCAATTCAGTGTTTAAATATATATGGACTAAGCTATTTGTTTTTCATTATTTGTAGATGTATTTTGATATGACTCCACACGAAGGTTTGAGGGCAGGCATTAAGAAATATGTTGTAAACCGGTATAAAGATCATAAATACCGGTTCAAACAAAAGCATTTTAGCAAAAAAAGTGGGGGGGACAGGGTTGATATTTCCGATGTTGTGAGACTTGGCATGCAAGAATCTGAATGGAAAGGCTATGTGGATTATTACACTTTTCCTGAAGTCAAGGCTCGGTCTGCAACCAACAAGTCCAACAAAGGGAAGCAGACGATCAAAGGACATGATAGCCGGACATCTCTAGCGCAGTGTCGTTTTATGTTTGTAAGTTGTTTTAATCTAATGTGTTTATAAATTGTTTTATATGTTTGTAAGTTATTATTATATGATTATATATCTATATATTGTGTTTACAGCGGGAAGAGGGTTCTGATGAACCTGGTAGTGCCATATTAGCATATCGCCGCTTCTATACCGACTCAAGCGGTAATTTCTATCAACCTAAACCCGTTGTATACTATGTACGTAATGTACATACCTTAAAGCTTATAAAAATGAAGTAATATATAACATCCCCATATATATAACATTTGTTATTGTTTTTATAAACTAAATAGGAGGAAATAGTCGAGCTTCAACAACAACACCCTGAATTATCAGAGAAGCAGATCATACGGCAGGTCTTGGGGGAGCGGCCCGGGTGGGAACGTGTCATCGGACCAATATTGAGCGTGCCTTCACAATCCCCACCTCCACTTCATAGAACGGATCAGCGGATGTTCTCACAGACTGAGGTTGAGCAGATGATAGCAGCGATACTAGCAAGTGAGTAAGAACAATGACAGTCTCAGATAATAACTAATATGATGACACAAATGTAGAGTCAAATCCGAACCCAAGTCCAGAGTGTCTTGAAAAGATGTGGTCATTCTCAACAAAGTAATGATGAAGATGATGAAGGTGGGTTGTCAAACGCATAGCATTTTGATTTGATGTTTGTTATGAATATTTTAAAACGTTGTGGATATTTGTTTTGTATGACTTGTGAACTCTAGACAATAGTTAGTTTTTATGTTATCTTTTATAATTACGATTGGTTTAATTATTATAATAGTATTAGTAACAATGAACAGCAAGTTTAGTACACAGGAATACCTGGGTGGATTGCTGCAAATGCAGCAAAATATTAGGAAAAAACAGACGGTTTTTTGCGGCAACTTTTCGTCGCAAAAAACATTTTGGCCAAAAACTTTACGACGAAGAAACGTCGCAAAAAAGATTTAAGGTCAAAAAAAATTGCGGCAATAAATCGCCGAAAAAAGATTAATGAATTATTAAATTATAATATTTTTAATATTAAAAGAAAATTAAAAACATTTACGGCAATATGTTTCGTCGTAAAAACTTTTTTCAAGGAATTTCCTTTTTTTTTTAAAATGTGGGCCTCATATATCTTTCGTCGCAATATTAGTTGCAATAAACCTTTTGCGACCAGTTATTTACGGCAAATATATAACGATGAAATAATCGTCTCAATAAACATATTACGACGAGAAACTAACATTTTACGACCATATTTGTCGCCAGCAAAAGGTCTATTTTCTTGTAGTGAAAGAGTGAGGAATAAAATGGGTTCGTGTTGATATGTTGAAGCAAGTGAATAGGAAATAGGGAATTACTAGCCTTGGGTGAATGTAAGTGGTGAATTGGATTTTTCTTGTTTTGCTAAACTCGTGTATTAATTGTTGCAATTAGTAACTTATGTAATTTTTTAAAATAATATAATTTTTAGTTTTAGTTTTAAAAAATATTATGACTTTTATAATTTTTATTAATTTTATTAGAAAAATAATAGCTAAATTAAACAAATAAAAATATAACAAATTTAAAATCTATAAATAAATTTGTATTTAATGAATAATAAATGTTTAATTTAAATTAGTTATATAAAAAATGGTGAGAAAAGAGAAATATAAAAATAGGTAAATAAAAAAAAGAAAATAAAATATTAGTATAATTAAGTTGCATATTTCATCATTTAAAGTGTAAGGGCAAAATGGTCACTTGTTAAAAGAGTAGGAGTAAATTATAAATTTTATCCTTTAAGTTGTTTAAAATTATGGATCTTGTTCTTAAATTTTGATAATTACACTGAACATGTTTTATTTAAAAGTTTATCATGCTTTATGCCCCTTTCTACTAACAGTTTTAACATTTTCAGTTAGTTTTGTGTGAATGTTTCATTTTGTTCTTATCCATTAAAGGACGAAATCTACACTTTTCCTTAATTTTTTGCATTTTGTTTTTATTTTATTTACTTTATCTTTTTCAATCACTTTTTATTTTATAAACTTATCTGAAATATTATTACTTAATTATTTTAATCATTTTTTATAAAATATACTTTTATCTATAGGTTTTTAATTTATTATATTTTTTATTTTTAAAAATTAGTTATCTACCTTTCTAATCATACGAAAACAAGATGGAGAGCTTAAAATATATTTTTTTATGTTAAAAAATTTAAACTAGTAATCGATTTTGTTTCATCATCGCTTTTTTTATTATCTTTTTGGTATAAGAACTTTAACTATTTTAAACAGTGTGACTTACGGTTTATATTAGAAACCTATTAGAGACCATATGATTTTAGTATATAACTTTTTATATTTTACTTGGTTCTAATTATTCAAATTGAGCTATACGTATAATTAACGTTGATTAATATATGGAATTTTTAAGTGTTTATACTGAAAAAAGTTCAATAAACTTAATCGTAAAACAAAACCAGAGCAAACCCTTAGTAATTGTTTGCTTCTATTTCGTTTTAATTTTAAGTGGTTTGGTTTTGATTTTCATTGATAAAAAATCATTATTAACAGCTTAAATAAAACCATAAATAAAAATGCATTTAATAAAAAAATTGAATGATTGTTTATTTAAAAAATCTGAGTAGTTTTTTAGTAACCTTTTAGTATATTTTATTTCAAATTTATGTTACGCGCTTAGAGCATTTACAGGCCGTTTTGTATATTTGTGTGAGTGTAATCCTTATATTATATGGAATGATTTAAGTGGTTTGTGAATGGAGGAGAGAAAAGTTACTGTTCAATCTGTAAATTTGAGGAATTACTGTTCAACTCTTATAGTTGTTAATATTTTTAAAAATTGTTATGAGTGTGGGAGAGAGAAAAGGTAATGGTAAAAGTATAAAAAATTATTTAATTAAAAACATGAGAGAAAAAGTAGTATTTTTAATGTAGTTATATGGATAAAGATAAAGAATAAATTGTGAATGCACTTATCAAGCTATATTTACATTTAAAAACAAACCATTTGATTGAATACTAAAAATTAAAAATCACATCATAAACCAAAATCTTACTCTCCAACTAGTTTCGAATATAAACTATAAACCAAATAACTTGAACGACTAAAAAATCTTGTACCAAAAAAGCTGAAAATCTAGTTTCTAATTTCAATTAGTTTTATTACAAAGATAATGAATAAACTGAACAAATTAAAAAAATTTATAAAAATAAAAAACTATAAATAAAATTACATTTTTCATAAAAAAAATAAAACTAAGTTATTACTAATATTTATGATTATTTTCTTAAAAAAGGTCTAAAAATAAATAAAAGTAAAGAAAATCAAATTGAAAAATAAAGAAAGAAAATAAAAGATTAATAATAACAGATTTTTTTATTTTAAGGGTTAAGGGCAAATAAAAATAAAAATGGTTAGAAAATAGAAAAAAAGAAGTAAAGTAAATAAAATAAAAACAAAAAGAAAAAATAAAAGATTAGTGAAAATTACAGATTTCGTCTTTTAAATAGTAAGAGTAAAATGGTCTTTTACAAAAAATAACTGAAAACATTAACTTTTGTTAGTAGAAAGGACATAAAACATGATAAGTTTTTAAATAAAGAACGGCCAGTGAATTATCAAAGTTTAAGATCAACAAGATCCATAATTTTAGTTATACTTAAAGGATAAAATTTGTAATTTCTTTAGTTAGTGGAAAAGACATAAAACGTAATAAATTTTCAAATAAAGAACACTCAATGTACTTATCAAAATTTAAAATCAAGTTTCGTAATTTTAATAATATTTAAAAGACAATATTTGTAATTTACTCAAAACATTTTTCGTTTTCTTCAAACAAACAAAATGCAACAGATATAATAACCGGCCATGTAGAAGCACATGATAGATAAACCATTTTATCATATTATAAAACAAGAAATATAACAGAAGATTCAATTATGAATATTTCTATTATTATTTTCTTATGAAACACGTAGGTAACAACTAACAACTAGTTTAGGCCTTCAGACTTGGTTCAAGTGGTAAGAACTCCCCCTCTCAAAGTGGAGGTCAAGGGTTCGAACCTCTTTGATACCGGTTTGGGGATATTTAGAGCAATGAAGAGAATCTGCCTTTAAGCCACTGTTGCGGACGCCGATTCTCAGAGCTCGACCCCGGTTTTCATCCGGCTGTTACTCCAGAGGAGCAACCCTTGTGGAGGCAGTACGGTTTCCGGGGGAACGCCTTAACCAAGTCTGACAATCCAGCGTGGACCCGGTTCAGACAACATAGTCTGGATCAGATCT
>BJCO01005614.1:0-10905 GCA_018326465.1 Flaveria floridana
TTGTCCAACCTATCTCAAAGAGTTGAGAAACAAGAGGGATGCTGGGCAGACCTCAGGTACAACTTTCATGATCCATATTGACTTAAATATTATTTCTTCAAACACATGTGTATTGGATACCAGGTGTGGAACTCATATTTGCAATCTGTTGTAGGGGTTCAGAAGAAATAATTCCTCTGGAATCACATGATCTTTCTTTTAAAAAGAAAATCTTTTTGTGATTTTGAAATTTTAAACGTTAGAAATAAGAACAAAACAACAAAGAAAAAAAAATTTAAACAAACAAATTGACGGACTATGAACTTAATTCCTCTGGAATCACATCATCTTTCTTTTTGACGTCGTTAACCTCTAACAAAATGTAAAATATCGGTTTATCAAAAGCTTTTGTATAGAGGTCAACTCGTTGAAAATCCATGTTAGTTTTAATCACATCACTTAAATGTTGTTCAAAACACTCACGTATAAAGTGATACTATCCCGATGTGTTTAGTTATGGATGTTGTACCAGACTTTTGGTGATAGCAATGGCAGCAGAATTATCAAAAAAGATAGGAGTGTTAGCAAATTGCAAATCGTAGTCACGCATTTGCTGTTGAATCCATATGATTTGAGAACAGCAGCTTGCAGCAACAACATATTCAGCCTCATATGTTGACAGAGCAACAGACGTCTGCTTTTTGCATTGCCAAGTGACTAGTCGTCTTCCAAAGAACTGACACCCCGCAGAAGTTGACTTATAATTCATCTTACAGCCTCCATAATCCGAGTCAGTATACGCAGTAAGTTCAAAGTCATCATCATGAGGATACCACAACCCAAGTGTTGGTGTACCCTTCAGACGAAAAATCCGTTTCACCCCGATGAGATGGTTCACCTTAGATTTTGATTGATATCTTGAGTAGAGACACGTGGCGTACATGATATCAGGACGAGAAGCTGTGAGATACATTAGAGATCTGATCATCCCATAAAAAAATGGTGGCATCCACCAAATCCCCGTTTTCATCAGGTGCCACATAGTAATTTGTGGCAAGAGGGGTACCAGCTATAGTGGCATTTTCCATGTCAGAGCAACTCAATATGTAGTCCACGTATTTAGTCTGATGCAGGAAGATGTCGGTAGGTGTCTGATCCACTTATAGACCTAGAAAGAACTTTATTTCTCCTGTGGCACTCATTTCGAATTCAGCTTTCATCACTGTTTCAAATTCTTTACATAGGTATTCGTTTTTGTAACTGAAGATTATATCATCCACATATATCTAAACCATAAGCAAATCACCATCCTTTTCTTTTATGAACAACGTGCAGTCAATTACTCCCCTACAGAAACCATGTTTCAGCAGATGTGTTGAGAGTTTCTCATACCAGGCTCAAGGGGCTTGATGCAAGCCATACAAAGCCTTGCCTAATTTATATACCCTGTCCTGATGATACAGATCTTCAAATCCCTCAGGTTGACTGACGTAAACTGTTTCACGGATATCACCATGAAGGAAAGCACTTTTCACATCCAGTTGGTATACCTTGATTTTCATGTAGGATGCATAGGCCAGGAAGATTCTGATTGCTTCAATTCGAGCCACTAGAGCAAATACTTCATTGTAGTCTACCCCTTTGACTTGTCTAAATCCCTGAACTTCTAATCGTGCTTTGTTTGTGATAATGACTCCCTGATCATCTTTCTTGCAACGAAGAACCCAGTTTGTTTTGATAACTTTCCCGCCCTTCGGCCTATCCACTAGTTAGTTTCTTAAATTGTAGAAGTTCTTTTTGTATTACATTAACCCATGCGTCATCTTTCAAGGCATCACTCACATACTTGGGCTTAATTTGAGAAATGAAACATTTATATGCCCCATCATGAAGATATCCCTTTTCCATCATCATTGCATAGTCAGCAGTGTATAACTGATTTCTTGTCTTTACCCCAGATAGAAGGTCCCTGATAATGTTTTCAGGAGGATGATTGACATTAGTCCTAGTCATTGGAGTGGTAGGAACAGCCACTTCAGATTCCGATTGAGTGATTAATAGTTCATCTTATGAGGCTATGGGGTGGCTAGACCATAAAAGGTCAGCCAACTCATTTCCACCCACTGGAGTACTCTCACTTAAGCTGACATTCTCCTCATTGTTTGAGTTTGCATTTAATTCTTCCTCATTATTAGAGTTGTAATCACTGTCCTCTTGTTCTTCCCCTGAAGACCCAGAGATGCCATCAAATGGTGTTGTTGAGCTGGAATTCAAATTAGAAGTGTTCAGAACATCATACATTATTTTAGCAGCCACCTCATCTTCAGAATAATCAGGAGGAAGATTAAAGGACTTGAAAAATCCATCATAATCAAAGAATGATGATGGACCTTTCCCTGCAGGAAGGGTGGTGTAACATTGAACATCCACATTTCACCACACTTTAACTTGACCTGTAGCGTTGTTGTAAACCCGTTTTTCAGGAATATTGCACCAAAGAAAAATGCCCTCCTCTGCCTTTTCACTAAAATTGCCAGTCTGAGTTTTCTTCAACAGCATATATGAAGATCCAAACGGTTCTAGATACTGCAGATTTGGTTTACATTTTTGTAGCAACTCATAACAAGTTTTACCATGACACTTGACAACAAGTACTCGATTGAGAGTGTATCATGCATTAGCAACTGCCTCATTCCAGAATTGAACTGGTAGTTTCGGATCTACCAATATAGTCCTCCCAGTTTCAATCAAGCTTTGGTTTTTACATTCAGTAACTCCGTTCATCTGTGGAGTATAAGCAGAAAAAAATTGATGAACAATACCCTTCTCTCTGCAAAAGGCATCCATCCCCCGATTCTTAAATTCCGTGGCATTGTCTGAATGAATCTTCCTCACTTTCAACTTATACAGAGATTCCAGTGTAGTGACTAAAACCTTGAATGATTGAAACGTCTCTGATTTTGCTTTAAAAAACATGACCCAAGAAAACCTCGAGTAGTCATCAGTTACCACAAATCAGTACCAGTCCCCTGTAATGCTTTTAGTACTCATGGGACCAAATAAATCCATGTGCAAGAGCTCCAGTGGTATCTCAATTGAATGAACTTTCTTTGATTTATGAGATTTCTTGGCCTGTTTACCATTCTTGCATGATATGCAGAAATCTGGAAGCTGAAATTTTTTTGACAATAACTCCTTCAACCAGATTATTTTGAACCAAATGATTCATTATCCATGGATTAATGTGTCCCATTCTCCGGTGCCAGGAGATGGAGACTTTCTCTGTGGCTTTAGATAAGAAGCACTATGCATCTGACTCAGTAGCAGATGCTCTTGACATGTCCAAGACATACAGATCATTATATCTTAAAGCTGATATTAAGATTTGCTCCTCAGGAATAACGTATTCCTTCTTCAGTATCTAGCACTTCTTATCATCGAACGTAACTTTAAACTGTTTATCGCATATTTGAGAAACTGATAACAAATTGTTTTCCAGTTACTGAACATAATTCACTTTATCAAAGTTCACTTTCCCATTTCCCACTTCACTTTGCGATGTTATGTAGCCTCCTTTATTTCCAGCAAACGATACACATCCGCCTTTGATTTTTTTAACATTCAAAAGGAGAGACAGATTCCCAGTCATGGGTCTGGATGACCTACTATCAATAATCCAGGTGTTAGTAGTAGCGCTCTAGCGGACAACCTGCACAAAAACAAAAATGATTAGTTTAGGAGTGGGACCCAAGCCTTTACGGTCTTAGGTTTCCTAGAGGCATCACACATCATAAACTCCACCCACTGTCCTTATATAGTTGGGGATCCTACCTGCTTCATCTTGTCCGCACTATCAGATACAATTAGTGATTTGGCTTTCCACATTCTAGTCTTGTGTAAGGACTGTTTGTGATAAATAGATGACTGGTTGGTTGTTTAAACCCGTGGTTTGCTTTTATCACCATATTGCACCTCAGTTGTCACAGCTTTGCCCGTGGCTTGTCTGTGTTTTCTGTGGTGTTGTGGAGGAGTGGTTGATCTTGATTTTGTAAACTTGGTTTATTTTCATAAAAATTTTCAACCCTCCGTCTAGGTGTCTGATAGTGGGGACAATTTGGAGATATATGTCCCATTTCTCCATATTCATAGTAGGATCTCAATTCAACTACCCTGGGAGATCATTTGTGGGGTGGAGTGTATGGTCTAGGATTGGTCTTTTTCTTCTCCATTTTAGGATGTTCACCTTCTTTCACAAATTTAATTTGTTGCATATTTTGATTAGAACTTTCTTTCATTTTATTAAGATTTTGATGATTACCTTTTTTATGAGATCTTAATTCAGGAGTTTTTGATATAGAAATAGACTGGTTAAACCTGAACCGAAAGTTGCATGATCATCTTCTTCATCCTAATTTTCAATGATTACTTCTTCTTTAGTGTCAAAAGTAGATGCACTTTGGTCAATAACCAATTATACAGGTTTAACTATGGTATCTGGATCACTGACAAGAGGAGTGGTCACACATGATCCTTGATTAGGTGATTATTTATGGGTCTAAATTTTATGTTTAAAAGAATTGCATGTGGTGGTGGCACTTCTTGATAACCAATCCCTTCCCCCTCATTTCTTACTTTTACTAAGTTCTTAACAATGTGAGAAGAACTTGCAAGACTGTGTAGTTTTTGATTTAAAGATTCAATTTCAACTTGAAGAATGGCCTTTTCTTTCTTTGTTTCCTCTATAGTAGTTAGATAGAACTTAATGTCATTAGCTTGATTAAAAGCAACAACTTCAGTTTCCCTAAGCTGCTTCCCTAACAGATCAATCTTTTCTTTGAAACAACTTTCATTTTGTTTTAGCACCCGGTTAGCTTCTATGCAAAGTTTTAAGTCATTTATTAAACTGCCATTATGATCTAACAACTTAGAAAATTTTAAATCTATGCTTTCATGGAACTTAATACATTCTTCACAGTCATGTTTATTAAACAATTCATCTTTGGTATTCACCTGTGACGTGTCGGAGAAGTCATCCATTAGAGCAGAACAAGATTTCTCGTTATTTGTAGACTCTGTGCTAGCAGCATAAAATTCATCTTCCACCAAGTGTTCCACTACATCCATAGCTTCCCCTAAGTCTGAGTTTGTACTATCAACCAATTTTTCGCTTTCACTTATAGAATATCTTCGAGATCATCCACCAGAGCCACATTAGCTTCATCATCAGAAATAAACCTGAAAGTCCAGTCCTGTCCTTCATCTCCTTGAGCTACCATAGCTTTATATCCCTATCTTGTTGAAGTCTCTTTCTTTTCCTTGTCCTGTCGATTGTTTAAAGTGAAAGGATTACCATTCCTGTCTTCTTAGGCTTCACACAATCTCTTTTGAAATGACCCTTTTCTCCACAGTTAAAACATGTGACTTTTGTTTTATCAAAACCAAAATTTGTGTCTTTGGTAGCAATCAGATTTTGTCCAGTCTTCTTCACGAATTTCTCTGCTCTTCTAACAGCACTAGCCAAGGCCCACATTATATCCATTCTCTCTAATTCACCCTTATCAACCTGCTCATAATCTTCATCAACAAGATGATAATTTCCAATCTTTCCAGCAACCAACCCATCATATGAGTGCATACATGCAGCAAGAAGATCCATATGTTCCTTGGCAACTTCAACGGTAACATTTCCTAAGTTCTCAGTCTTTAGCATTGTATGATTTGAGTCAGAGGTATTGCATTGAAATCCTTGATGATCCATACGATTCACTTCCAGATGGCCTACTTTGGGAATGCCCAGAGGTCTTAGATATAAAATTTGTTTGAGTGGGTGCTCCTGAAGAAACTGGAGTGGGAACAACATTATATAGTGATGGATTTTGAGTGTATGATCCATTCTTTGACTTGTATTTAAGCCTTAATTCCTCCTCCCTCAATTTCAAGATAAAGTTTTTGATTTCTAGAGTAGCAAAAGTATCATTTTGTCCCAAAATGGAAATGAAAGGATCCCATTTATCTGGCAGCCCATCAGCAAAGCTTGCAACTTTATCTTCCATGGATGTAGTAACCCATGTGTGTGCAGCTAACTCATCAGATGATAAAATTTGTCTATGATATCGTCCAAACATTCATTTCCGATAGATGAGAAATTATCAAATTCTTTCTTGAGAGCCTTTGCTTTCAGAGCCTTCAAATTAGCATTACCATCATACCTCTTTTCCAAAGCCGACCATAATTTCTTTGACTGTTTATGTTCTGAGAACTAATGAAAAATATCTTCTGGAATTGACTGGGTCAGTAGAGCATATGCTTTCTTCTCAGCATTGTGTGCTACTTTTTGTGTGTCATTCATACCACTTAGAGAAAGTTTAACACCAATTGCCCCAACAGGTGTAGAGTAGCCTGTTTCAATTGTTGTCCATAAGTTAGGTTCAACTCTATTAAGATATATCTCAAAATATTGTTTCCATTGAGGGTATTCATCCAATGTAAACAAATTTGGTGGTTTGTTACTATTTCTAATTTCATTTTCTAACAATAACAATTGTTGAATCCTTGAGTCCTTTACGGCAGTAAAAGCCGAGTTCTGATCGTCCATATTTTCAAAGTTTGAAAAAACACAGAGTCAATTTATAAAGTCTAATTTTCTAATGCGATTGGACTAAATCATTCAATTGAGGGATGCGATTGAAGGATGGGACTGAGGTCAATCATACGATTGAAGTATACGATTGGGTTCAGTCGTACGATTGAATCAAACGTGTGACTGAAAACCCTGATTTTGAGAATTTCGAGATTTGAACCAAGTTTTAATTCAAAAACAATTTCAAACACACCAAGAACAGTATTCAAATGAAAATTTTAAAACTTTTTGCTAAATCACACGTCAAAAATCAATTTATATCGAAAACCACGAATTTTAAATGAAACACCGATCGAATCCACAAAGAATCAAGAGCCTTCGCTCTGATACCACTTGTTAGGACCGTGTACGGACGGAGTACTAATAGATTTAGCGTAGAACTGAATCAAATAGTGCGGAATCCTATTTGAACGATGATCCAATCAGTGAGATCGCAAACCCGGATCAAACTAACGATTAAAAAACGTTAAGAATAGATAGGAATTGATCCTGGACAAACTATAAAGTTGGATAGACTCTGGAAAACGCACTGGACAGCTAGGGTATGCAGAAAATCAAAGTGCTTTTTTTCCACGAATTATGTGGTATTTATAGGTTGCTGTATACAGTCGTACGACTAAGCCATAAGCATGGTTCAGTCGCATGACCAAGTCATACGATTGATCCATACTCACGACTGAGCTACCCGATTGGGTCAGTCGTAGGACTGAGTCAATCTTATACCTCAGTCGTGCGACTGAGCCAATCACCTGGTTCAGTCGTGCTACTGGACGATAAGCATCATCCATTAGCATTGATAACCATAAGATTGAGTCAAACACACTACTGAGTCATTGTTGACTTATTATTGTGAATGACTACGACAAGCCCATAAATATTATTCAGTCTAGCGCGAATAGGTAAACAATATAAGATTACGATAAACATAATAGTAAATATACATGCAAACACATATGTAATGACAAAAATACCGTTGCATTCAACATCCATAAGACTGAAATACATGAACATTTATAAGAAAAATGAATTGGGCACAAAATGTATCAACAAGGTGAAATACAAAAGCATACCAATATTTATGTAAGGGAAACCCATGCTTTATTTTACAGTTCCTAATATTTCATGTGACATTAATGTACCATTTAGTCAAACAAAACATGATGTACCCCACGCTTCAAAATAAAAGGAGCTGTAAACCTTTCTATCCTTTAAGATATACACACTTTTAGTATAACATGTCTTTTCAGTTTATCATTTACCATACTAGTAAAGTGCGATTAGCATGAAATTGAAAATTAAAATCCTAGTGGATTGTAGAGATGAATCATTTGATTCAGAAATAAAAGTGTTCAAGTGAATGCAAAACATATGAACACTCTAGGTCTTCAAGCAAGTAAAACAGAAGAGGGCATAATTATTCTAGGGAATATAAAGAAATTGAAGACTTGAGTTCTTTACTTAGCAAAACAGTTAAGGCCAAACAATTCAAGTGGATGGGAAAGGATGCACACTCTAGTTCTTTGCTTAGCAAAACATAAACGGTCATCAATGTTGATAACAATTTAGAATGATGGTTTCATGGTGTATGTATCAACATTCACCATGCAATCTATATTTGATAGAACTAATTTGTTAATAACAAATGGTTTAGATGTTTTAAAGAGGATTAAACACATGTGTTTTAGATATTCTTTTTGTTTTCATACTACTAATTGTGTTTTAAATAAAAGCAGGCCTGTTAGTGTAAATAACAGTAAAGATTATCAGTTGGATCTAGTCCATGCTAAAAGATACTTAGCTTCAACTTTATCATTATTTACATAGTTGGATCGCATTTGCCACGCACTTTTATAATTTGTTTGTTTGATTTTCTAAGTTTTGTAACATGAAATATTTATAAAATTCTATATAATCTTTTATCCCCAAAAATTTTATGTTTAAAAACCAGTGATGAAAACAAAATGTACATTAACTGAAAATCTTTATGGTAAATCTTCAAAAATAAAAGAAAACAAAACTATTATTTAAGTTTTTCATTATAAAAATCTTTTTATTATAGAATTTGATTAAGGTTTTCCAAAATTGATCATGTTGAGGGATTCAACCCAATACTCAAATCTGGAGGAATCGAATGCTTTGGTAAACAATCAACAATCTATTTGTCAGCTTTTACCTCTATTGCATGTATCAAATTCTTTTCAAATTAGTCATGTACAAAATGATATTTCATTTCTATATAGGGGACTTTTGTATTTATCATAATAAACAAAAAGTTTCTAGAAAATTCAATATGTAGTCTTTCATCTGATGCCGTATCCATATAACCTGAGAACATCAACAACAGGGTAGCAATGTATTCAGCTTGGGTAGTAGAATTAGACACTTATGTCTGCTTCTTGCATTACTAGGGGACAAGGTTATTTACTAGATACTAAGATCCACCGGATATTAAGTTCCTGTCCAGACTACATCTATCATAATCTAAATCAAAATAAGCAAACATATTAAATTTAGAATTTTCAGGACACCAAATGTCAATCTTAGGCTTATGCTTATGGTATCAAAAACTTTCTTTTCACGACAATCAAAAGTGAAAGTTTCGGATTGGCCTAAAAACATCGTGCACATATGCATATGACGAACATAATAGTCAGCCTTCAAGTTGGGTCAGATACATGAGAAACCTGATCATCAATCATATAGATGTTGATCGACACTTCCCCCAAAAGATCAGGTTCTAATGCGGAACGAGAAGTCATAGGTGTTATAGCACCATTGTAGTCATCAAAACTGAATTGAGTTAGAATATCATTGATGTATTTAGACTGATGAATGAGAATACCCAACTCTGACTACTTCACCTGCTGTCACACTCCCGCTTAGTGAAAACACGGGAATATAACGAAACTGAATATCAAGAATACATTCCTTTCAAGAGGACTAAAATTACATCAAGTCCAAATTCTAAAGCGATACAAGGTATTTAAATAAGTACATATTTGCATATTCTAAAAAATATAGTTCTAGCACGAAGACATTATGTAGAAATCTCCAAGGGTACTCTTATTTTTATATGTGTTCACTATATCATCTAATTATTAATTGAAAAAACATGATAAAAAGTGTCAACTAAAAATAGTTGGTGAGTTTACAGCTTTGCAACTCGATCAAACATAAAATGTTTACTAAACTTTTTCAACAAGTAAATGAATGCAATCTAGTTGGGTCTACAACAAAACTTATTAACTAACTACTACGGCCCTTGCTATTGTTTTATCATAGAATATTAGTTCTTGGTGAAAATAATCATTCATTTAAAGGTGCAGCTATGGTTGGCGTGGCGTAACCATGAACAAAAGTTTGTCCGACTCTGATAGTACTATCTATACTAATTCATCGGCTCAAATCCATGAGTTAAGCGCTTATGTAAGTAACTGACCTAAGTGTGATAATTATTGCCACATATAATATACATAATGTAACTAGCGTAAATTATAAAGTAAACAAGTATCTTATATGTGAAAGTAAGTATTGTAAGCATGTATTTTCCACAAAACATGAAAAATAAAAACGAGACTATGAATACTCACTTTGAGTCATGAGTGACGTGAAGTGGTGGGTTAAAAACATAATAGTATGTGTCCTACTTGAGTTACAAGTATATAAATACTACTTTAGTTTTAAGCACTAACTCTCTACCTAGAACAATGATGACGACGCTTGTTTAAACGAGGCTAGTTTATAATGTTTGTCAGTCTAATACTGTGTTAAACTTGTCTGTACTTGTAGATCTTGTGTATAAAATTTATAGATTTTGCTATCAAAATTTCATTCAAGAATAATATTACTTGTAAATAATTAATACATATTTTATTTGTATAACAAAAAATTCGTACAACTAGTCGGTTTTATAAAATAGTATAAGGACATAAATATATGTCTAGATGCACAAAGTTGATATATATACATGTATATATATATATATGTATGTATGTATGTATATATATATGTATATATATATGTATATACATACGTATATATGTATATATACATATGTATATATATGCGTATATATATGAATATATATAGATGTATATATACATATGTATATATATATATATATATATGTAGGTATACATATGTGTATATATATACATACATATGTATATACATATATATATATATATGTATGTATGTATATATATATCTATATATCTATATATATATGTATGTATATATGTATATATATATATATATATATATATATATATATATATATATATATA
>BJCO01005621.1:0-10100 GCA_018326465.1 Flaveria floridana
AGTTGCTCTCTGACCTTCAGGCAAGAGAACACAATAGCTGATGAGAGTCTTCACTTGTTGCTGTAGTGGCATGTGGGACTTAGAGGTTTTCCTGATCTTGGCTCATTGGTTCTTTTGGTCCAACATGATCTTTTGTAATGTTTAACTGTATTGTATTACTTTGCAAAAGCTATCATTAATATATGAAATGGTTTTAATTAATTTCCGCTATGATTTTTTAAATAAATGTATGTTTTATGTGCAATGAATGACCAACTGTGAGGTGCCCGGGAACGGGGCCTTACATATAGCAACTTTGCTATAAATGAGTATCAATTCCATACAACATCACTAGATGAATCTAGAACAACTCAAAGTAGTGGAGTATCTTTAGTAGCAAATACTATGCAAATTGCTAGTGCAAAAGACTCCAATCCCGTGTATGGCATTGTAACTTTCTTTGGTCGTATAAAGGACATATGGGATCTTGATTATTGCATGTTTGCTAATCTTGTTTTCATGTGTGATTGGGTTGATAGTCGTGGTGTAAAAGAAGATGATATTGTCTTCACAGTGATTAAATTTGATAGGCTTGGTCTACTGTCTGACCATTTCATATTAGCTAGTCAAGCCAAACAATTTTTTTTTATGTTCAAGATCAACAAGATAAGAATCTGTTTGATGTTGACTTCACATCATATAAGATGTACAAGTATGGAGAAAGTGGTGATATTGATGATAATTTGTTGGAAATTGATGCTAGTGTTGATGTTACACAAGACTCCAGTTTACTAGATCTCGATGATGATTTTTTTATGTACACACCCGGATGACGAGGGCATGTTAGTTTAAAGCATTATGTTGAAAATAAGAATTTTACTTTTTTGGTATGTTTTTAGTAAATTTTATATATTTTAGTTGTTAAAAATATGATTGATATGTTGTAACTAACTATTCTATTTGAAACAGGTTAAATTTTATGACATGGATTCAAATAATAATGATGAGGAGAAGCAAAATAATTCTGATTCGGATCATGATGATGATGCAAGATCACAAAGAGGCCCAACAATACAACCAAAAAGTAAAAAGGGGAACACAATAATAAGATACAATAAAACAGGTGTTCCAACCGGAGAAGGGGCAAAGAAACTATCTACTTTTGAGGGAATGGTAGCAAGAACCATGGTTCCCATAACCTACGCACATTGATTGGACATACCCGAAGACACTAAAGATGATTTATGGCAATATGTTTGGTAAGTCTTATCTCTAAAATAAATATAAATGTAGTTTGTATTACTTTTTTAAATTATAATTTTTATGTGTTATGTTTCAGACATGTGTTATGTTTCAGACGTAATTCATACTTGTCTCAAAGAACCGGAAGCATGTTCTTCAATCAGTTGGTAGCAAGTGAAGAAACTCAAGTATAATCTAAATAAGAAGTTTATTAATACATACAAACATGACCCTAAGGCGGCGAGTCTTGTGGATCCTCCTATTAAGTATCCGTCTATAAAGAAACATGATTGGAGACTTTATGTATCACAAAAATCTTCAAAAAAATGGGAGGTCCGTCAATATACTGTTAATATACATTAGTTATTAAGACCTTTAATGATAGTACGTTTAATATTTTTTCTATTGCAGGAACAAAGTAAGAAAGCTAAAAACATGCGTGCACTGCATAGATACAATCATCTTTTAAACCAAAAGGGATACTCTGGACTCGTCGATGAAATTGTATGAATTAAATTAATTAGATACTTTATATGTAATATATTATTTACTATTAATTTACATTTATTAATTATTAATTATTTAGATAAAAGAAACCGACCAGATAGAAGAGGGTATTGATAGAGCAATGCTATGGAAAAAGGAAAGAGAGTTGAAAACCGGAGGTTATGACCCGGATGTTCAAGCAATTGTTAAAAATTGTAAGTTTGGATGATAATATATACACATATATATGAACTAGTCCTACATAATCATTTATATTAAATGCTAATTTTAGGATGACCTACATGATTCAACAGCAAGTTTAGGAGATGTTACGGGAAAAAACAATTTGCTTACACAAGCCCTAGGTACTGAGGAACAAGATGGGCGTGTACGTGGGATGGGTAAATTTGTAAACCCACAACACTATTTTCACATACCGAGGATTGTTAAGGAGATTTTGGATGTTAAGAAGAAGAAAGTAGATCAACGCTTTAACAAACTTGAAGAGGAGATAGAGAGAGTAAAAATAGGTACAAGTGTTTCTGAAGCCGCAAGCTGCCAAGTTGGTGGCCATGTGGAAGATATTAAACACGAACCAGATGAAGAATCTTGTAAGTGTTCGGTACAAGTGTCTCGTTATTAAATAATTTCTTGTTTTATAAGTAAGAATTCATTGCAAGTCTTGCCTACAACTAACATCCATTATTTGCAGAATAATGCATGTTATCTTGCTGTTGATGTGGCATCTAATATAGTCGCCAACGGAACCATATCAAACTATAATGTATTGGGTACGTATTATATTAAGGAGATTATGCTATATTATAGTTTAAGTATTTTCATTTTGTTACATCTGGTGCATACATATAGTAGGTGGGAACGTTGAACCTTTGTTGGAAATATGTTTACAAGAAGACGTTTTACTGCCAATTCGACCAAAAGACGATTCGTTTATTGAGAGGATAAAAGATGTGGGTTTCTACTAACTTGGCTAAGGCATCTAGTCATTCGATGCATTGACTTGGTAATACAATTTATATGATTTATTTATTATAGATGATTGGTTTCAATTTAAAGGTCATATATATATAAATATATATATATATGTGTGTGTGTATGTATGTATGTATGTACGTATGTATACATATATATAGGAAAAAGTGGTGAAAAAACAAAGATAAACACTGTTGAAAAACCATTAAATCAATTTGAAGGGAAGAAAGAGAGTAAACGGGTAAGAGGATCTACGGATGAGGAAAAAGAGAATGCAAAGAGTGATTGAGAGAAAATGGAAAACATAAAAGACGAGAGAGAAAAAGAACTGAAAAAGAAGGATGTGAAGCAAAGAAGGATTACTAGATCATAAAGGAAGAAAAGGATAAGGATTGAAGATAATGTTGTATTGAAAATGACTCAAGTGATGGTTGATAGACAAGTGGAGAAGGTTGATTCTATAAGAGTGCAGTGTGAGGACAGACTATTTGGATATGAAAGTTTCACTTACTTAACTTACGATGATTTTGAAGCAGTTTTTACATTGGATGAGCTTAGCAGGGCTGTCATTACTACTTATATGATATGAGTTTTTAATTTTAATTTTAATATTTGTAAAACACAAGTTACTTTTAATTCTTTATTATTATATAGGTACTTGTTTGATCAATTCAATAATGGGAGAAAAAAGATCGTGGAATTTGTTTATGAGCCCATCTACGATCTCGCTAATTGAACCTAAAGCAAAATCCAAAAATATTGATGATTCAAGCAGAAGCATTGCAAATCGTTTGTCTACAAGAGAGCATAATGACATCATTCTATTGCCCTATAATCCTGGGTTTTACTTAATTGATTATCAAATTCCACCACCGTAGTAAATAAGTTGTTTGACTTAATTTGCTTATTGGTTTTTATAGAAAACATTTGGTGTTGGCTGTGCTAGACATGAAGACATTCACTTGCTATTATCTGGATTCTCTAAGGGTTAGCACTATCAATTCATTGTTGAAACAAACCATTGATGCGTAAGTAATACAAATTATTAAAACTTTATGTTATATTCTTTTATATTTCTTAATTAATCAACTTTGTTGTAGGACAATGAGCTTATATGCTGCACAAAATGGATCCAGCAAGAGGTCGACTAAACTCAAATGGATTAATTCTACAGTGAGCACTTAATTCTTATTCAAAAATTGCATCTTTGATTAACTTTATTAATAAGCTAATCATTAAAATATGATATTGTAGTGTCTGTGTCAGCCAGGATATATTGAATGTAGATACTGTGTGTTAAAGTTCATGAGAGAAGTAGTTGGTGAAGGGTTGGAAATACTTGTCAATAACAATGTAAGTAACCATTGCACATATATATTTTACGAATTGTTACTTTTTAATAGAGTTTTTTAGTTCATTTCGATGGTCCAAAATTATAAGTTTAATTGGGTAATTTTGTTAAAATAGAATTTTGTTCTTAGTTATAGGAATTGTGGTTAGCAAATTAATTCGTTTACTAGGTGCATAATTCATGTTTTGACCTTCGTTTAAAATATCACTTTAGGCGTACGTCCTGAGGCGAGGTACTTTGGATTTTGTTTAATCTGATTGATGTGGTGATTAAGTATTTGAATTTTGTATAATACATATATGGGATTTGGAATTTTGGGTGATTTTTGTTATAATAGAGGTTGTTAGTTCATTTAGATGGTTCAAATTCACAAGTTTAATCGGGTGATATTGGTTTTTTCTTAGGTTGAAGGAGGTAGAGCCGAATACAGTGATGTTGATTTGGATGATATTCGCGAAGAGTGGTCACGTTACGTTACAATTTTTATTTATGTTTAGGTCGGGCGACATCAGTCAGTGAATTTAGAATGTTATATATTTGCAAGTGAAGCTAAAACAATTTAATACTGTTTGTTAATATTTAACTAAATGAAATTTGTTTTGTTGTTATTCGGCAATTATTGAGTTGTAATTTTATAAAAAAGCATCTAAATTTATAATCAAAATATATATTTTTTAAAGCAGCTAAATTTATGAAGGGCATTGCGTATCATTGGTAACGCGTCATAAAATTCATAAAGATGACGCGCGCGCACTCGTCATTTTAACATTTATGACTACCCCTTCCTTAACACGCATTGCGCGTCATCTAGAAACCGTCATAAAATGCGCGTTATTTTCTACCCGTCATAAATAGATGACGCATCATATACGTGTTATCTTTCATTTATGAATGCTCCTTCCTTGATGCCTATATACGCGTCATCTGACCCCAAATATGACGTGCATTATGCGTCATCTATTGTAGTTTTTCTAGTAGTGTACCCATTATCATGACTACTAAGCCTTTTGTTAGCCTTTTGTTAGCCTTTTGTTTGTTTACCCTTGTGATGGAACATGAGTTAGCAAATTGTATTTGAGTGATAATTAAGTTTGATTGTTTTAAGTTTTGAGTTGTAGTTAGAAGACAGCTAAGTTTAAGTTGAATTCCGTTATACATTGGTAGTTTATAAACAAAGAATGTAAAACACAAAGAAAATTTGTCAAAGTAAATTAGATTGAATGGCCGAGTTATGAGACGAGAAAAAGATTTTATTTAGCAAGTATGTCGTGTTGAGAAGTGTTTTAGTTTTTTTTGCATTGAATAAGCAGCTAGCTCAAGTTTTTCCACCAATTTAGTCACTATCTCTCAAATATTTCCTATCCGAACCTAAGCCTAACATTACAACCCTATGAAAACCCTCATGATTAGCGTGAAGTCTTGCATTAGTGGGTGGAGGATTGATTGATTTACAAGCCTATGCTCACTGGTTTGTATCATTGCATGAGTGTTCCTAAATATTCGGCACATATTTTGCCGAGTTCGGAAATTACACGGAGTGGATAGAACAATTTTGAGGGGTGTAACATGTGCAAGGGAGCAACCTAGAGTTTGGTAGTCTTAGTTAGGAAATCTAATGGGTTAGAGGATTATGGTTATTATAGGGAATTGGGTATAACCTTGAACCTTAATCGGGGTTAGTATTTATGTGCTGTGTTTTGAAATTTTTTACCAGAATTGTTAGGTTTAAAAGCAACCTAGCTTGAGCGCAAGCAAGAGACAAGTGTGGGGATGTGATGTTCGGGTGTTTGAATGGGTTTTAACGGTGTTAATTGTAAGAAATTTAATGAGTTTATTGGTTAAAAAGAGGTTACTGCGAGTGTGTTTTTGATTTGCAGGTATCGAGAACTAAAGGAGGTAAATAAAGATAATTAAGAAGTCTTAGAATGGAGTTGAGCAAGCCTGAGAAAAAAGACAAGAAAATAAACAAATGATGGCAAAAATGGTCATTGGCCACCGTAGGTCGTGTAGTCACCGTAACCGATGGTGACCAAAGGTTGAAATAAATCAGAAAGCGCCCATTGTAACTTACGTAAGGCACGGGACCTATGGTACATGGTGCACTGAATTTTGATTAAAAGACGAGAAATCTAGGTTTTGTCCTACCACTTCATTCCAAGCTGTCCCCAAGTCCCAAGAATGATCCCAAACGATCCCAAAGACTTCTGGAGGCTTTTTAAGGCTCAAGATCTTGTTTTTATCGTTTGGTTTGATTCCCTAATATCTAGAACAATGTTTTTATTCATTTTCGTTTTGATTTTCATTACCATATCCGGCTGAACCACCCATGATCTTCTCCGGTTGGTAAGGTTTGTATACACTTAACTTGCTTTTTGTTTTCAATTGGGTTATTGTTAAACTAGGCATCTTAAGCCAAGGAACATTATTTATTAATTAGAATTTCTAAAATATTTATGTTAATTGAAACCTATGTTTCAGTTTTTGTGAGTGTTTTAAATTTCTTTACATCAGGAAACCTCACGAGGGTTAGGATTGGGTTGGTTAACATAAGTTGGGTATGATCTGAGTAGTTCTTTTACAACAGTCTTATTCAATCACATTAGGTCTAGTTAAAACAATGATGGTTATGTCTATGTGACTATTCACGAACATCTAGAACAAGTCAGTAATTGCAAACCTGAATACGGAGAGGATTATCTTTGCAGTTATTGTTTACAAATATCCAATTTCAAATCAGTTTTATTTTTAAAATCAGTTTTCTTTACAATTTATTTTTTATTAATTTTAACCCTTAAATCAAGCCTTCTGCCCACTCTTCGTTTACACGGTTCTTAATTTTTCACTTTTTATATATTCCCTGTGTAGACAACCTACTTACCTATCTGCTTAGGTGAGCTAAGATCATAAAATTAAATTATTTTTTATTTGGCCTGACAAACCGTATCAACATGAATGCAAAAACTGTATTAATATCACACAAGGGCACGTCCTAACCAAATCAGTCATAGCTAGCGTACTGACAACAAGGGTGGGGTGTCAACCCGTTATTATTAATAATACCTTTTCACGGCTTCAACACCGGAGTTAAATGGTTATAAATTACAGAAACTTTATAAACATGAACACATAAACTCAAGCAAGTAGTTCCAAACTCTAGATAATGACTCAACACACCACATATTAGTCTCAAAATGTACAAAGCATAAGGGTAAATTCAAAAGGTTTGAGCAAACGTTTCCCTCAAGTAAAATAGTGAAAAGGGACCAAAAAACCCACCTTAATTTGAACAAAATTAAGCACGTAAATCGTCCAAAAGTCACCAAACTAGACAACCCAAGTTTGTCTCGTTACAGTTTATCCAAGTCAAACAAGTCTTTCCATTGTAACCCAATTGCGAGATTTGTATGACTAATTATATTTGCTGCTTAACTAGGTATTTCAAACCTCCAATTTACCAACCCACCCAAAGCTTTATACAATATTCCTACACATGTGATGTTGGAAATTTAACTACAAGCCCATTAATATATTTTCAGCTTTGTTACATGCTTCTATATGGCATAAAAACCAAACCAAACCAACTTGTTCATGTTCTAAACTTTTACTATAGTAGCATTATGGTTTCAGGTACTTCTGAGATCTTTACTTGATTATCATCGTATCATTTTCTAATAATTGCATCTTTACTCGTAAATTAGAATTTGCATTGTAACACACACTAAAAAGTTTTATGCTAGTCGGTCGCTAAAATAGTAAATTTAAACGGTGTATTATAACAATTTTAAAAGCTAAGACATCGAGGTCTAATTTGTTGAAATAATCTCTCAAAAACTCAAAAAATTAAAGAAGTTATGCCCTTCCCATATAGGCCAATAATTTGTCCCGAAAATTTAGCCATGGCCCTTTTAAAGTAAAATGTCTATTAGGTGTTTTTAAACCTCTCATTAGAATGTTTAACCACTTGAAAATAAAACTAGACTCTAAATAATATAAAATAGACACCAAATTTACAGAAAAAAATTAAGTTATGACCATTATATATGGTCTTCTAAAGTTAAGGTATGATTTTGTTCAAACTTTCAGTTTTACATGATAAATCCATTCCCAAAATTTAACCTTTCATTATGAAAGATTGCATTATATTTTATTATTTTTCATGCTTATAATTTTATTAAATTGGTCATAGTATTAATCTTGCAATTAGTTTACAATGGAAATGAGGATAGAAACATGTAGAATAACAAGAATATATTTTAAAAGTCATCAACAAGAATGTGATGATCTCCATCACTTGATCCTTCATGTGTTTATCATATCAATAAGAAAACAAAAGATATTTAGATGATATTCATGTGCTTAGATAGAGAAATTCATAAAATTGAAAGGAAGAATCATCAACACCTACCAAATGGCAAGACTACTAACAAGACCACCTTGAGTCCTTATTTTTTCTTGATCAAACCTTAAAGAAAAGAGAGTAATAGGGAGGGATAGGGAGATAACTTGAGAGGGGGGTGGGAGAGAGAGAGAGAGAGAGAGAATATGGAGTTGAATGAAAGGATTAGCGGGTGTTTATGAGGAATAATATGGTGTTATGAATTTGAACGAGATGGGGGTTACATGACCATCTCTTGAATAATTTTAAGTAAGATAGGGGTTACTTTTATATTTCTTTAATTAAATCAAACATTATGCACATTATCTGTTACTCAAATTATAAGATTGCACATGACTTATATTGTGCTATAAATTTGTTACACATGTGTTGTGGAGTTTTATTAGCTTAAGCATTTATGTTGTAAGATTCTTATTGTTTGGTAATCACATATACACTTTTCTTATGGACTTGCATTCACCAAAATCTACTGTTTAAGAATTTACACATGTGTGGCATAACCAATCGTGAGTGTTACTAGTCTTAAAAAAAGACATGAACACTTTCACCCCACAATTACCAACAAGTGCACTTACTCCTTTAAAATTACTAAATCATATATCACCAATATACACTAACACGTGTTTCACATAAGCACATTAACTAGTCAATAGTCAAAATTAAGTCAAAAAACCACAGTTGAACCTAAAAATCAAAATCAACAAAAGTCAACTAACTGGATTTGGTAACGGATGTCACATCTAGCCCGTTCCAGTTTAATAAATAGTGTGTGTTGTAAATGTTGTGAAACATATGGTTGTACTTGTTTGTGCGTCCATCCGCTCTATTATAGGTTCAATAGGGGTAAAAACCAATGATTCCTAATACCGTATTGCAACAATTATAGATCGAAAACCACAGTTACCATCGAAGAATACATCATTTGTACTTGAGATGTACAGGTAGAACACAAATGGAATCCAATAACTAAAATGGTCAAAGTTTTTGTTTTCTTTGTCTCCCGGGTATATGAAAACCCGGTAGTATGTTGGATAACCTTGTGACATCTTTACCTTTTGCTTTTGAAGACATATCTTTTTACTTGCTCTGGTTGGACCAGTAAATGTTTTATCACCATTTCAATTTCTATTTACACATCCTCTTTTCATCTATTAGAATGTATGTAGGTGAGAAGTCAAGTTTCCTTCAAAATACATCAATGACATTCAATGGAATTTTTTGACCTATAATTAATGAAACAATAAACATAGCATAAACTAAAAAATCATTAAAAAATCACAATAAGCGTGAAACATTCATCCATTTGAAAATAATTATTTAATCAACATGGCAAGCCGCAACACTTGAATAGATGAAGTCAAATGATGATTGGATGCCACCAAGTGGTGAATCCTATTGATCTCGCCAACAAGCAGGTTTAAAGTCGCAATATAAATTTTACCTCTTAACAATTTCTTTACTTTTTTATTGTGCTAAACCATTAGCATAATCTTGCTTCTGGTACACCTTTCTTCTATAATAAATTTTTGGGTACTAAAAGTAGTATTCATTAACAGGATATATATATATATATATATATATATATATATATATATATATATATATATAGGGTGTTATAACTTTGCTTTTAAGATAATCTTTCCGTAAAGAATG
>BJCO01005623.1:0-17492 GCA_018326465.1 Flaveria floridana
TATCAAAACCAAGCTTGGTATTTTGATTATGATTGCCAAAGTTTCTTCTTCCAGTGCGCTCCATAAATCTTCTTGCACGCAGTGTGAGCATAGCCATTTGCCATTGAATGTCAGTTTCTTCTAAATCATCAGGATCCACCTGATACATGTCTTCGACCGTCATCCCCTTGCCCTTGAGTTATCTAGCAACTAAGGCTTTATAACTATGAACAAATATCCTAAATAGTGCGATGGTATTAGAAGGAATTTGAGTGGTGATAGATGTCTTTGAACTTGAACCAACACTTGTAGGTCCACTACTTGCCTTGTCTGACATACCAATTCCTGTGGATCCACCATAAGCTACACCATATATGGTCGAGTTTGTAGCGGGTGAAATCAATGCAGCATTTTGTGGATATACAGTGGCTGGCACTAAGGATTGATTGTATTCCCTTCTCTTCATATCCAAGTCAAAAGATTTTAGTTTGTTGATCACATCCATAAGCTTGTAATCAGCAAAGTTTCTCTCCTGCTTCAGCATTCTCACTTGTAAGCTCCATTAGGGTGGGAGAGAGTCTAAAAGCTTGGTCACCTGCTCATGATTACCCAACTGCTCATGATTACCCAACTGATCATCATACTTCTTTAGAGTGCTTAAGACTGACAAAAATCAATTGGTAAGATCAGTAAGGCTATCATTCTTTTGTCCGACGAATGAATTAACCTCCTTCTCAGCCTGGGCTTTCTTGTCCTTCTTCAGATCTTCATTTCCATCATAGAATTCACATAGAGCATCATACAAAGATTTTTCACTTGTATACTCAGCAAAACGGTTGTATATGTCTTGTGATAAACATAAGGTCAAGGCCCTGAAAGCTTTTTGGCCACGATCGATTACGTTAATCCCTTTCAGAGAAGGATGAGGAGTCAGTGTTCACCCTGGTTTGTTCCCTGACAGTTACCATTGGATTATGTGGACCTGTCATTATAGATTCCCATTTATTACGGTCCGTAAAAAAGAAAAAGGCCTTCAAGCACCGAATCCAATCTTCAAAATTATCTCCGTTTATAAGCCTCAGTGGCCTATTTGGTGCAACACTTTCCAAATCAAAGATGGTGATGTTGGTTGATGTCATTTTCAAAGTAAGGAGTTGATTCACTAAACTTCAGTAATTTCACTGGTAGATTCTCCTGAAAATTCACCCTTAGATTCACTGGGCAAACAAGCAGCAGTTTCGCTAGCCAAATGCTGTAAAAACATCTAGTTTCGCGCACAGTTTCGCCGAAACTAGTAGAAATTTCATTCTAAGACAAATTCGCCAGCACTTTCACTTGGAGGTTTGACTAAGTGAGGTGAACTTTCGTTCAAACTTTGTAGATTCGTTGGAATCCACAGAAAATTCAGTAAATCACCGAAAATGGTAGTTCGCTGGAAACTGCAGCAGTTTTGCCAGATGCAAAACTAGTTTCACTGGATGAATAAAACAGCATGTTAAACTGAAAATCAATATGAAATCACCCTAATCACTATGAATGGGTGATTGGATGATTAGGATAGCTTCCTATACTCAAACACAATATTTTAGAGAAGATTTTCAAGCTAAAACAACGCTCTAATTATCTGAAATTGATGAAACAGTGATTTCTTTCAAAAACCCTTTTTAAAACCCAATCAGTGACCACATTAAGAGCACTAAGGCTCTGATACCATATTGTAGGTCCATTGATGATCAAAACACAGTGCAAATGATATAATATAAACTCAAATCCCACTGAAATGCAATGCAAACAATAATCTATGAAAAGTTTATCATTGTAAAACCATTTTGAAATCAAACAACAATCAAACCAGGCTCAAAGATGATAAACAAATGATTCCAGCCAAACAAACACAATAATATGAGTAATGCAGAAGTATATTCTTGATTAGGGTTATGCAAAACTTACACAAACCGATTACAAGTTACATATATATAGATATGCTAGTTTCGCTAATAGTTTCACTGGGTAGCGAAACTGTCCTGACCAACAGCATGGATTCACCCGGCTGCGAAACACAATTTCACCGGGTGACCTAAGTCAGCTGACTACCAGTGAAACTATAGTTTCACTGGTAGTTTCGCTGGTAGTTTCGCTGGGTCAGTGAAACTCTTACAAAACTAAAACTAATTACTATTTACATACAAAAGATAAACTAACATTAAACCTATTAGAAATAAACCAAAATAAACAACCTAACTAAGGTGAGTCCAACCTATACTTGATCTTCATCGACCACCAACCTGAACGTACGAGGTCGCGTGGCGATCAAGTATTTACGAATATCTGCATGTAGACCTTGAATGTATCTCTTTATCTTTCGTGAGGCGGGTGTGACCTGCTCGGGCACCAACCTTGCCATCTCGTTGAATTTCGTCGTGTACTGCTGGTGTGTCATGGTTCCCTCCTCTAACTGTAGGAATTCTCTCTCGATCTTGTCGAGTTCCCTATGAGGGAAAAATTCCTTGATCACCAACTTCTTCAGTTCACTCCACCTCATCCTCCTAATCACTCTACTACCCTTGCCCTGGACAACGTTATACTATCAACATAAGGACAAATCCACAAATGAGTGTGTAGCAGACTTCACCTTCTAGTCCCCCCTGCACTTACAGATATCCAACACCGCCTCCATCTCTCTCACCCATCGGTGAGCAACAGCAACATTGCCATTCCCATCGCAAGACGGGGGTTTGCATCTCTATAATGCCCCGTAGTTACACCCCCTGGCAGTTTCCTTCACAACTTCCTCCTTATCATCATCAATGGAAACAACCATCTCAGCCTCTACTTGCCCCCGTTCTCCTCCCTCTTCGTCCCCTTTCCCCGCAGTCTTCTTCTTTTCCTTTTTCTCCTTCCTTTCATCCTCCCTCACGGCTCTAATAACCTCAGTCACCATAGACGACAGAATCGTCTGCATAACCTGATGAACCTCCTCAACTACATCCTCCTTCATCGAGGTCCTCATATTAGTGCTCTCATCACCACCTTCCTAGCGATGAAGCTCGGGCTCTTCTGGTGTTGTTTTAGCGATCTTAGCCCTATTCCTCGTGACACGCGGTCTAGCACCACGTCCATCACGAACACCGCCTCGTGAAGCCTTCGAAGATCTACCACCAGCCATCTTTAAATGCTATAAGATTCAAACAAATGGTAATTCAAGGTAATAGCCCAGATTATGTCCCTAATTACAATGGCCAGTTATGATTAGCAACTTACTTTACTCTTCATTCCCTAAGTGTTTCCTATCCTGACTACATCGGTATCCAAATCTACTATGGGCACATAAACCACATAGCATGCGCACATAATTCCTTTTTTCATTAGCATACATAAAACGTTTACATTAAACATTTACCTGTAGGCATGTAGCTATTAGGACTGGCATCCCTTCCCATTTCATCTCATTCTCAGTTTAAGTTTTACATTTTGAAAATATTTTACCCAATTCTCTTAAACTATGGCTCTGATACCAACTTATAAGGCCTCGTTCCTGGGACACATAGTTGCATAATCATCGCATAAAACATCGAAAACACATTGTTTTGTAGCGGAATTTAAACTTTTCATTGACAACTAAAAGCGTGTCAAATCATCATATTGTTATATATATACATCTCAAAAATCATGTCAATACAATAACTTTCTTAAAAATGTGGATGCCATTCTTGAATCATTCCCAGTAGCTTATGCATCCATGCCCGCACCTCCTCAGCATCAACAATTACCTGCCAAGTAATACACATACAAAAGTCAATGATGCTGAGTCAGTTCTAGTTTTATAATAAATACTTTACGTCTGTTTAAAAACATTTTCTTTACTTCCTACGTGATCATACATCATACATACAACTAGATAATAATCGTGATTACCTTTCATCATCATTCGTTTCGTACTTTATCTCACGTTTTGTACTTTTATATTTATCTTTCAATTCTATCTAGATCCAGCCATATTCTGATTCCCTATAATAGAAGTGGAGGGGTCGCTACCCCCACGTCATGCTCAAAAGCGGGTATTGAGCGAGGTATAAAAATGTAAGGCCCCATTCCCGGAACGCTTACAGTTGCACAATCATCGCATTATTACATAAAACAGTACGTAATTCATAAAATTAGCAGCGGAAGTAAGTTAACAAAAACCATTCATTTCATTGATAATTACTGTTGTTAAGCAAAACACTGTTTATAAGAACAAAAGCATCTATTAATTGCATTACAAAACAACGATAATATTATACGTGAATGGATGCCAGTCTTGCCCTGCCGAGTAGACTCCCTGTGTGTTATCATCAACAAAATTACCTGCCAACTGAAAATGCATAAAGTCACCGTCGCTGAGTGAGTTTTAGTTTTAGAAGTAAAAAAATACCTTGTGCATTTTATATAAAAAATATACTTCTAAATAAAATATTTTACTTTCATATGCGAGCACACATCATATATACATCCAAACAATATTTGTTGTTTATTTCGTTCTTTCATTCTTATTTTTCATCATCATATGCATACTTTCGTGTCATTCTTTTCAATAACATTCACTTTCTTATACATACTTTCGTTTCGTACTTTTCACTATCTTTTACTTTCATTCACATACTTTCATTTAGTACTTTTCATCATCTTTTACTTTCATACGGATCGATGAGCAATGCCCCGAACGTTATGCACGAAGCTGATGCTGGGCCTGAGGTCTACAAATAGACCCCGAACATTGTGCATGAAGCTGACCTAGTCACCTAGGGCATGTCATCTCTCCCTTTTATCTGAACCAATGTGCAATACCCCGAACATTGTGTATGAAGCTGATACTGGGCCTGAGGTCTACAAATAGACCCGAACATTGTGCATGAAGCCGACCCAGTCACCTAGGGTATGCCACAAGGGTCCCGTCAATCTTAATAATTGACCATGTACGCATCCTTCGGGTTATTTAAACCGCACATAGTTGAGCTAATGACATCATGGTCGTGCACCTCCTTTATATTTACTTGCAAGCCATTCATTCGTTCATTACGTTCCACTTTTCATCTTTGTTATCTTTCACTTCATTACGTTATACTTTACGTTCATTCATACATGCATCATATTACGTTAAGTCATGACATAATATATAACGTATTTAATATAATATATACGTTTTGAAAACCGTTAAAAGATAACACGTCATCACATATGCATATCATAACATACATCACATCATAACCTTCATCATATCATCATTCATACTCTAACCATAGACCATCAGATATCCATGCTTAAAATAGGCATATATAATCCATAAGTCAAACTAGGGTCAAACCCTAAAATTCTGATCTTTCCCAAAATTCCAGAAAATTTTCTAAGTGTCCGGGCGTATGGGCACTATGCAGGCGCATCAGCCCTGCTTAGGCGCATCAGCACTATTCGGGCATATGAACCCCACACTTAGGTATTTTCAGCCTACTTTTAGGCGCATGTACTGTTCAGGCGCATGAGCTTATACTTAGGCGTCAGAGGAAAAGTTGGGCGCATAGGCGCTATTGGGGCGCCTGACCCCAACACTTAGGCGTCTGGGCAAAATACTTAGGCGCATGAAGTACTGTTCAGGCGCATGAGCTTACACTTAGTATTTCTAAGCCAATATTTAGGTGCATGAGGTACTGTTCAGGCGCATGGGAGTACTATTTGGGCGCATCAACCTCCTTACTCTTTCTAAGTCAATTTTCCAGACGCATGAACCCTATTTGGGTGCATGGCCACCTATTTAACATGTTACTAAGTTATTATCAGTCCTATTCTATATTCTAACATGCTTACAACTTAATTCTAGCCTTCTAATCATGAATAACAACTTCACTATTCCTAAAACATAAACATTCATACATACATCATACGGTTAACATACATAACATTTGTAAAAATGTTTTACATGCATTTGCAGCCCCAAAAACTTTTTAAACAAGTAAAACTAGGGTCTAGAAACTCACCTTTACTGCTTCCAAGCTCAACTCCTTCAAATTTGAGTAAACTTGATGTTTCTAACACCTAGACACCAAGAACACATAACCCGAACACCCATAAACACATAGGAACATGCAAAACTTGGTTACATGGTTGAAAACCCATCATAACCGAACCAATTATACAAGAAAACTCACCTTAGGCCAAGAACAACTTCTTTTTCTCTCTAAAACCGATGAAAACTCCGCTCTTCTTCTTCTTCTTCTCTTCTTTTGGTCGACAAAAGCAGAAGTTGGTACCTATATGGGTGGCGATACCTATAATATTATTAAAATATTTGAGTTTTGTCCTTTTTGCAGTTTAGCCCCTCCACTTATGCTTCTTTTCTTTTCTTTCAATATACTTTCCCCTTCCTTTTCTTATTATTTTTCCTTTCTTTTATTTTTACAAAATTCCAGGTGTTACAAGTCTACCCCCTTAAGGAGTTTCGTCCTCGAAGCCCTCACTCTTCGAGTAATTGTGGGTAATGTTGTCTCATCTCCTCTTCAGTCTCCCACGTACACTCTGAACCCTTTTGGTGTTTCCACTCTAAACGCATCAGTGGAACCACTTTATTCCGTAGCCTCTTCTCTTTTAGATCAATGATTGCCACTGGTTGCTCTACATAATTGAGTTCATCCACCCCTATATCCTCCAGTGGCACAATCATATCTTCATCGGCTAAACACTTCCTCAGATGAGATACATTGAATGTTGGATGAATTCCACTTAACTCATCAGGCAGTTCTAATCGATAGGCCACATCTCCTACTTGTGCGATGATTCGGAAAGGTCCTATATACCTTGGGCTCGGTTTGCCCCTCTTCTGGAACCGGATGATCCCTTTCCAAGGTGAGACCTTCAACAGGACTAAACGTTGAACTCGATCGCTCTACGCCTCTTATCGACATACGACTTCTACCTATCCTTAGCTGCCTTACAAAGGCTTTAATCTTTTCTAACTATTCTGCTGCAGCCTCGATCACCTTGATACTTCCCAACTCCTTCTGCCCAATATCTCCCCAGCATACGGGCGTCCTACACCTCCTACCGTATAGCATCTCATAAGGAAGCATACCAATGCTGGCATGATAACTGTTGTTGTATAAGAATTCAGCTAACAGTAAGTGATCATCCCAACTTCCTCCAAAGTCTATCACGCATGCTTGAAGCATATCCTCGAGCGTTTGGATCGTTCTCTCAGACTGACCATCTGTCTGAGGATGATAAGCCGTGCTAATATGTAGCCACGTCCCCATTGCACCATGAAATCTTTTCCAAAACTTGGATGTAAACCGAGTGTCGCGATCAGACACGATAGAGTACACCATGATGAGCTACAATCTCCTTGATGATTAGATCCGCCAGTCTCTTGGATGAGTATGTCTCGCGGATCGGTAAGAAATGAGCATTCTTTCTCAGATGATCAACTATCACTTAAATGGTATCGTACCCTCTCGCCGTACGAGGGTACTTGAACTCTCTCCCCTTAGCTTCCTTGTATCTTTCTACCTTGATTGTATCTTCCATGAAGCCTGGAGACCTACTTGAGCTCTCTCTCCTTAGCTTCCTCTTCCTGTCTCTTTCCTCCTCCCTCTCCTCATGAGTTATTTTCCTTTTCCTTTGTCACTCACAAGCCTTGGTGACTCAGGGTGGAGAGAGCTTTGGCCTTTATTACCGATTCAGCAGTCAGGCTCTGGCCAGAGAGAGGCTGTGAAGCACCTTCACCAATTGGTGCCTCACTGAGGGTAGAGGATGTTAAAGTAGTAGTTCCTGTGATAATGCTCACAGGTTCTATCACTAAGCCTTCAGTCAAGGTTTCCCCTTCGAGGCAAATCTTAGAGTCCACCTCACCATCCAGTTGACCAATGATATTGCCTATTTGCATTTGTCTTCTTCTTTGTCTAAACTCTTTAACATCCTGTCTTGAATCCTCTCAGCCATTCTGTCAGCTTACCTATGTTGAGTTGAGTTGATAAGTGGCATATTGACTAGAGGAAGACTTGCATGGTAATTCAAGGTCTGAAAGTTGAAGACCTCTTACTGCCCTTGAAATGTATGTAGTATCAGGGCTCTTTTATCAGCATCATACCTCCACCCTAGTATTTCATTCTCAGCTCCATATGGTGCAGATGACATTGTCCTTGGTATACCCTCTTCAAACAAGCTTTGTATGAGAGAATCCACATCAATGTGAACTTGAGGAGGTTGCTGAGATGGACAATTGCAAGTGAGGGTGGTGAATCCTTAATGTCCATACTCTGTGAAAGACTCCCAGGTTCTGAGATTACTTGGACTTCCTCCCCCTTTTTGGTAGCATCACCCTATTACATAGGTGAGCTGGAGGTTAAGTCTATCACATCATCAGGTTCTTGTGTTCCTGGTTGAATCCTCCTTAAGGTCTCCTAGCTAGTTGTTCCTTGAGATCATAAATCTCAAGTTGCCGATCATTGACCCTTCCTTGCAAGGTAGTCACTTGAGATTTCAACTGACTAACCTTAGAGACTAAATAAGTGCATGTTTTGGTTAGTTTTTACACCTTTAGTCTGATGTTCCCCTCATCTTCAGTAGAAGAATCAACGGGGGATGAGAGAATAGGACCTAAGTCTTCTTCCTCATCACCAGCCTGTTGTTCTTGGTTGCTGGATTTCCCCTGCACATTGACAGCTTCAGTTAACGTGTCAATGGGCTGGGTTGTCATGGTTGAGGTCTTAATGATGTAATCACTCGCAGAAGTGAGAGCCTCTTCCATATAGATCCCCTGAACAAGTTTAGGAAGATCCACCTAAGTGGTAGGTGGATTATGTGGGCTAGATATGGGAGAAGCAGAAGTACTCATCTCTCTTTGAGTAGGGAACGAGAAGAGAGACTCATGGTACTCACTAAGTGCCACATCCTCATTATCATAAAAGTCTAGGCTGGGTATTGGCTGGTTTAGATCAAGAGGCTAGGGATAGTAACTTTTTCCTTAAGGTTGTTCACTAGAGTGTTGAGACTCTGAGTGAAGGCTTAAGGCTTCTTGGGTTTCGAACTCATCAGTCAAAGCATGAGGAACCTTATGACTGATTATTGGTGAGATGGGAGTGGTTTTCTCGTTAGGGGAAGTGGAAGCTCCAGTGTACACTTCCTCCTGTATGGGTGCTGATATGGGGGCGTGCATACGTTGAATAACCTATGCAGGGGTTCTTTTGGATTTTCTTTGGTAGTGATGCTTATGTGTGGTTGTGTGGGTTGTCCTAAAGTGGAAGGTGCGGGTTCAACACTAGCTAGTGCTACTAGGTTGTCACCTTAAGAAATGAGCTCTAACATTTTTGGGACTAGGGCTATTTCTAACCCTAAGAAACCCACAGTAGGCTTTCTTATAGTTTTAGAGATGTCAGGCGTCATGTGTCCTAATTTTAGAATATTACCTGTTCCCCTCAACTATGAGCCTAGTTCATAGTTGAGAATGTACTAGACATATCTAGGGAACATGTAATACTCTAAGGAGTCCAAGTTTGCAAGCAAATTAGAGTACACAAATTGTGAATACCTAAATTTGACCCCATGGACCATCCCATGGACTATAAAAAAGAGGACTTCGGAATTTTGGTCCCATCCTCCATGTTTGTTAGACAAGCTGTGGATGATGACATGAAGGAGGTATTTCCATTAGGAGGAAATCTTCCTTTTTCTGAAGGTTCTGACCGAGAAGTCACCTTCATATCCCATCTACTCAAAGGAGTGGTTTATAGCAGATTTTGGAAAAAGACAATTCACCTTCTACATCATCCACCTGAAGATGATTGTTTATGGAAGCTAGAGTGATGAAGATTTTCCACCCCTGCACTGTAACAGACAGTGCCTTCTCCCCATCCATGGTGACCTCTTGGCTAGTCCTCCAAAAGTCCAAAATTGATCCTTATAGAGTGGAGGATCAATAGTGAGGGAGTTGAAGTAGTTTGATAGAGAGAGAAAGCGGCAAACCTCTAAGAAACTTGGATATTTCTCAAAGTTCAATAGAGCAACTTGATTATGTTGCCTGTGAACATGCATGGATAAATCTGGTTGCTATCTATGGTTAGGATTGGCCATTTGTGGTATCTTTAAGGTGAAGAAAGGTAAGAACAAAGGCGGTGAGTGGGTGAATTTAGGTTAGAGAAGTCGTAGATGAAGAAGATAGTGAAGAGGGGGGAACCGTTGGGCATATTTATATGAAATGGATTTGAGACAAAGTTGATGTGAAAGGATAAACTTTGAAATCCGAATGTCGGTCCCACCTCTAAAAAGTGCACAAAAATGTAGTTTTCTTGAAAGTCGAAATTCTTCCGAATGTATTTTGTCTTCGGAAGCTTTGAAAAACTTCCGAAGCCAAATTTTTACTTCGGAAGATATTCCTTGGCTTTGTGAAAATTTTCTTTGGAAGAAAATTACTTAAGTATTTTCTCTTCCGAGTCATATTTGTTTTCGGAATATATTAAAACTGGGAATTTTATTCCTAAGAGAATTATTCTTCCGAGACATAATTGCTTTCGGAAGGAATTTGTCCTTCAAATACGTATAACTACTTAGAAACATAGGGGTACCTTTAAGATATCTAAGAATCCTCTTAACAACAACCAAGTGTTGTTAGGTCCTCTAAAAAGATTAACATTTAGTCTTTATTGTTTAGTTTTGTAGTTTATGCTATTATAGGGACTAGTTGTGTAATTTTAGTTCCTTAGTTCTAGTATAAATAGCATAGACGTAGTATAGATTGTAGAGTTTTTGTATGTTTTTATGAGAACTGCTTTCTATCACTTGTAATCGTCTTTTGCTATCAATGAAATCTGACTTTTGTTGATTTTGCTTGAGTTGATTACAATTGCTTGTATTTTTGCTTTGAATTGTTCATAAAATTGTTACAGATTGCTCTAATTGATCCTATCAAGTGTGACATCTTGGGGTTGGCTTGATATCTTGCACAGATACATGTAGCATACATGATATCAGGCCTGCTGGCTATAAAATACATAAGAGACCCAATCATAGCCCTGTAAATATGTTCATCTACATACTCACCCCAAGATCAGGTCAAAGGGAGTAGTTTCTGGCTATGGGTGTCTTTACAACCTTACATGCAATCATGTTGAATTTTGTAAATATGTTCTGTACATACTTTGACTGACTTATAAAGATGCCATTGTCAACTTGCTTCACTTGAATTCCTAGAAAGAAATGAAGTTCCCCATGACACTCATTTCAAATCTATTCTTCATTAGTTTCTCAAAGTCTTCAAAGGGATTTGTATTAGTTGACCCAAAGATAATGTCATCTACATATACATGAACCAGCATTTAGTAATTTCCTGTTCCTTTCATGAAGAGAGTTCCATCTATAGTTCCCCTCTTGTAGCCATGCTGACAAAGATACTGAGATAGTGTCTCATACCACTTCGTCGGAGCTTGGTGCAACCCATAAAGAGCTTTATCAAGCTTGCAGACATAGTCAGGATGATGTGGGTCTGCAAATCCAAGTGGTTGTTTGACATACACCTCTTCATCAATCACCCCATGTAAGAAAGCACACTTGACATCAAGTTAGTACACCTTAAAGTCCTTGGATGCAGCAAATGCAAGGAATATTCTAACAGCTTCAAGTCTTGCAAAAAGACATTAGTGTAGTCAATTCCTTAATTTTGTGTATACCCTTAAACAACCAGTCTTGCCTTGTTCTTTATGACAAGTCCTCTATCATCCTTTTTGTTCCTAAAAACCCAATTGGTTCCTATGATAGTCTTCCCTTAAGGAAGAGGAAATAGGTTCCAAACCTTTTGCCTTTTGAATTAAAGCAGCTCCTCTTGCATGGCTTTAACCAAATCTCCATCCTTCAAAGCCTCATCAACTTTCTTTGGCTCTATCTGGGACACAAGCAAGAGTATAGGCAAACATTTTTATCATGGGTTTGTTATTTTGTTCTCACCCCATAGTCAACATCTCCAATGATGTTTATGGTAGGGTGTGACTTGTGGATCCTAAGTTATGGGATCACAAAAAGTTGATTAGACAAATCTAAATTTGTAAATTTTAGATCTGGTAATGAAGTGTCTCCTACCACATTAGGACACTTATCAAAAGAGGCTTGATCCAATGAGTGTGTGACATAATTGATGTTGTTTTCTATGGAGTGGTTATCAGCATCAAGAAATTCTTGATCACTGTCACCACCATCATTTCCTCCTACTTTTGAACCCCTTCATTTGAGTTTTGTGCCTCTAAGCTAGAATTTGTAGGCACCTCAGATGTATCAGCTTGATTTGTCATGGTTGTGCTCATAGGAACTCCATTTGCAAGGTTAGTTATCACTAGAGCTGAAGTAGTAGTCTTGTTTAGTCTTCTTAGCTCAAATATTGGGTCAGGATCTCCTGTTGATAAACTGCCTGTAGATCCTGAAATATTCTCACAAGATTTGTTAAAATAATTGGTAACTAAATCAAGATCAAATAGCCAGTCAGGACCAGAACCCTTCATATAGGGAGTGTGCTCATTGAATATCACATTGGCTAATTCTTCAACTATTCTAGTTCTGAGATTGTATACTGTATAAGCCTTAGCTTGGGAAGAGTATCCAATAAAGTGTCTATCATCTGATTTCTTAGCAAACTTGGCTACGTGATCTTTAGTATTCAAGATGGTGCAAGGACATCCAAATGATCTGATAAAACCAATGAAAGGTCTCCTTTTGTGCCATAATTCATAAGGAGTCTTACCATGAGTCTTGACTACTAAAACACTGTTCTACACATAGCAGGCAGTGTTGACTGCCTTTATCAAGAAGGTGATGGGTAGTTTAGAGTCAGACAACATGGTTCTTGCAGTGTCAATAAGTGTCCTGTTTCTTCTCTCAGCAACACCGTTTTGCTGTGGAGTCCTGGGAGCACTATATTGTCTTGTAATACTTTTTTCATCACAAAATTTGTCAAGTATTTGGTTCTTGAATTCAATTCCTTGATAACATCTTATGACTTGACCTTGTGATCACTTTGATTCTTAATTTTCAGAATGAAGTTCTTCAAGATCTCAGGAGTCTCATCCTTAGTTCTAAGGAAGAAGACCCAAGTGAATCTATGAAATTGTCTGTGATCACTAGACAGTATGAGGTCCTTCCTTGACTCATTATACTGGTAGGGCCAAAGAGATCCATATGTAAGAAGTGTAGGGGAGTAGTGATGGAGTTCTTTTCCTTCGGCTTGTGAGACACCAAGTGTTATTTCCCGTTAAGGAATGCAACACAGTGATCATTACTTGTAAACTCTTACTTTGGCATTCCAGTTACCAAATCATTCTTAATTAACTTATTCATGTTCTTAAAGTTTACATGGCACATAAAAGACTCATCACTATTTGCATTAGATAAAAAGTAAGAAATCTCTCCTGAGGGAGATGTTTCCTACAAATCCATCTTGTACATGTTCCCTTTCCGAGGTGCTCTAAACAGGATATGCTCTTGAGGAATAACCACTCCAACCTTGAGAACAATGCACTGATGCTCAGTAAAAAGCATGTTATGTCTCTGGTCACAAAATTAGGATACACTCAGTAAATTATATCCAAGCTCCTTAACAAAGTTTACCTTTTCAATGCTGAGCTTACCATTTGTGACCTTGCCCCTTCCTGTAATGTAACCTCTTGTATCTCCTCCAAAAGCAACTGCCTATCCATCAATTTTCTTAATATCTTGAAGCAAATAGTCATTTCCTAGAACAACCACTGTCAATGATCCATACATTCCTTTTGGTCTTCAGTTGTCCTACATAAAAAGGAGAAAGTTAGTTACATTTGGAAACCTAAGCCTCATTGGTATTGGGCTTTTCAAAATGGTCTGAAGACAATGAAACAGTAATTGATCCTATGTTAAGACTTTGGGGATCATTTGCTATTGTTCATGAAGAACTTTTAGTCACATGGTCTTCCTTTATCTTCCACGCCATCTTTAGAAGATTAGATTTGACCTTCAACACTTTGGAAGTTTTAACAACTTCAGAAGTTTTGGAGACTGATGCTTCAAAATATTTTGCTTTCATTGCAGCAAGTTTCAGTGCTTCAGAATTATTCCTATCTTACAAGACCAAAAATTTTTCTGAAGGCAAGTTTTCACTTGTCTTCAATTCCATTTTGGAGTTTCCAAAAGAAAAATATTTTTCTTTCGAAGCTTCTTCTTCTTGCTCCTCTCAGAACTCTTCTTCTTAGTTATGTTAATGGTACTTTTGACATTGTAGATGCAATCCTTAGCAATATGAGAAGTACTGTCACATATAATGCAATCCATTTGCTTTATTCTGAAAGTCTTCTTATGTGTGAAGGACTGAGTTTGATCACTTTCCATCTCCATCCCCATCTTTTCAGATGTTGTAACAAGCTTTCTAGGGTGAAACTTGCTTTTGGAGGTGGATGGTTCATGCTGTGTAGCAGTGTTACATAGCTGATGAGCCTTCATTCCTTCACAGGGATGAGTTGGACATGAACTTAAACTCTTGGTACTAGAGTTTAGAGTTGTATCCACAGTCCTCACCACTTCAAAATCTATACAGATAAAAACTTGTTTCTGCTAAGAGTTGAAGGTAGCCTTGATATCTTGAGCTTTTTTTTATCACCTTCTAGTTGCTCGGATCAAGTTCTTCCTCTTTGACTTTGTCATCCCTTGTTTCTTCCTCTTCTCAGGAGAATAATGACCCTTGTTAGGATGATCTTCTTCAATCTTATTAGATCTATCCTTCACTATCTGCTCTTCATCCTCTTCATCACTGGGGTCTATGGATGGAAACTCATCTTGACCAGTTCACACCTAGGAGATCTAAATACAATAGAGTGTGTGGAGGAGCTATCTCACTAGATCCCAGTCCCTGTTTGTTTTGATAACAGACTTTGGCATGCAGGGATGAGGATATTATGTTCTTAAAGGACTCTTCTTCAAGAACATATTTCTCTAACTTGGCTTTGCGGATCATCAGCTCAGCCTGGCACTCAGTTAACTTAGTGATGACATCCTTAATTTGTGTCCTATAGTTTTGTATGTTCATGCTTAAAAGTTGAATGGTTTTCTTTAAGTCTTCTATTTTTAATTTATACTCATTTTCAGCTCTTTTAAAATCAGATTTTAAGACGTTCAAGGACTAAAGATCAGATCTCATCTCTAAGTTATAGGACCTATATCTATTTACTTTAGCAATGCATTCTGGGGTAGAAAGATCTTCTAATACCTTGGCTTTATCATGATCTGCCATCAGTGTTTGGTTTAGAGATACATCTTCAACCTGGAAGCTCAAATCAAAGCCTCCTTCCTCGATAGCAACTACACCTTGCTACTTGGGCTTATCAGTGTTTGGAGCTCCCCTAGTGTAGTTTAGCTTGGGTTGTACTTGGCCACCAATAGTCCTGGGTGCCTTGCACTCCCTAGCATAGTGTCCCATCTAGTTACAGTTTTAACACTTCACTTTACTTTTGTCCAACATAAATTTTCCACTGGACACATTGCAAGGAAACTTCCTCCCTATCCTCTTGTAAAATGTCTTGGCTTTACGAGAGACGATCCATCTGTTGAACTATCTCCATATACTCTAGGTCATCTTAATGAATCCAGTCCAAATCTTCAAGGGTGAAGGGGAAGTTACTTGTGCTTTCATCAGGAGACACAAAGGCTTGTGATGAGCTTGTCTCTTGGAATGGGCTTTCTTGGATATAGCTCTCCCTTGGTTTCTCTGGGAAGCTGATGAAAGGGCCCTTTGGTGAGTTGTCAGAGTAAGAGATAAGATGGTGTTGTTGGTTCTCTATAATCCCTTTCAACCACATGCAGGGCAGAACTCTTTTGATTGCTAGAGTTGCCAGATGGATTTTTCATGTTCATCTCCATCTAGTAGCTGCTGAGTATGCCATATAACTCAGTGAAAGTGAGGGTCTTGAGATGTTTAGTCCTCTTAATGACCACACAGTCGTGTGTCCATTCTCTTAGAAAAGAGGACATGAACTTCCTCATAATATACCTATTCGCCAGCTTCACTTCGACATCCACTACAGTGTCCACAATTTTAACATACCTAAAGTATTGTTGAGTCATGGTTTCACCTGTCTTGAAGGTGAAGTTCTCAAACTACTGCTTCCAGAGGTCTTTCTTGTTCTCTTTAGCTTCACTTGACCCCTCATACATCAGCTTCAGTGCATCCCATAGCTGTTTAGCAGTTTTTCACTTCTTGAAACCTTTGTAGATGGCATTTGGAAGAGCAGTTTGGAAGGCAGTCATCGCTTTTTTGATCTACATCTATTCTTTTCTACCTTCTTCAGAGTATTCAACCACTTCTTTTGGTATCATGCCACCTCCAGCAGCAGCTGAAAAGGTGCATGGAATGAAAGGTCCTGAGGTAACAAACTCCTACATCCTTCTGTCTTATGACTTGGTGAAGCTTTCCATTCTTAGGCACCAAGTATCAAAATCTTCAGGGGTGATTAGTGGGTACTTTACCATGGTACCGATTTCCGTATCAGACTTAGAAGTTGCCATTTGAGATATAAAGTGTTTTGTAAGAACTAAGGATATTTAAGATGGTGAGATCTTACAATCAAGAGCCTGGAACGCTCTGATACCAATTGTAGGACTGGTTAAGGGAGGTCAATACAATCAGTCTCACAAATAGGAGAGTGTTAGAACACTTAACATGTAAGGTCCCGTTCCCGGGCACCTCACAGTTGGTCCTCCATCGCACATAAAACATACAGTTATTTTAAACATCGCAGCGGAAATTAATTAAAAACCATTTCATATATATAAATGACAACTTTTGCAAAGCCATACAATAAGGTTAAAGTTACAAAATACTGTAATTGCATTACAGCACAAAAATGTCATTCTTATTCTAGTGGATGCCATCCCAAAAATGCTAAGTAGCTGCCCCGTGCTGAGTGAGTTCTAGTTTTATAGATAAAATACTTCCCTTTTCATTTCAAACCATTCGTTACTTTCATATGTGATCACACATCATACGTACACTTAGGTAATAGTATTATTATCTTCATTGTCGTTCATTTCATACTTTTATCATTATCTTTCCGAGTCTTTTGCGACACAGTCCCTCACCTCATTAGCAACCTCATGGATTGCACGTCTTCCGAGTCTTTTGTGATAACGGAGTCGCTCATCTCATTAGCAATCTCAAGGATTGCATGTCTTTCGAGTCTTTTGCGACACAGAGTCACTCACCTAATTGTGAATCTCAAAGATTGACCCTGTGTGCATCCTTTGGGGTAGCTAACCTGCATCACAGTTGAGCTAGCGACAACAAGGCCATGCACCTCTTTACATCTGCTTGTAAGACTTTCGTTCATTCATTTACGTTCCACTTTTCTTTATTCGTTAATCTTTCACTTGATTAATAATAATAATTTCTGTCTCGATCAAGAACATACCACGTAAAGTCACATAATAACAATATTAATAACATTAATGATAGGGTTAACAAAAATATTAATATTAATAATATT
>BJCO01005626.1:0-10201 GCA_018326465.1 Flaveria floridana
TGATGGAAGTCTTCAGCAGTTGTTGCAGTGGCATGTGGGACTTAGAGGTTTTCCTGATCTTGGCTCATTGGTTCTTTTGGTCCAACAGATGGTGATTCAAAATATGATGATGAAGAGTATGATTGGAGTGACAAATCTGACCCAAAAGAGTATTCAGAAGAAATTGCTCTCATGGTTCAATTTGAACAACCAAAGGTTGATCATTCATCATCTGACTCTGAGACTTCTTCCTCAAGTGATCCTGAAATTCCTGTCGAAGTCAGAGAAAAAATGTCTATAAAAGCATGCTTTGATCAAGTTAAGCGTTACAGAACATATTCATTTAAATCTGTGGCAAACATAAACAAAAGAAAGTAATGCATAACAAACTGAAATGATCACAAAATCTCTGATTAAAAGATCTTATCTCTTCAAACCTCATGGAATAAAAGCTTAAAAGAACTTGAACTTGTTAAAAAACAACTTGAAGTGAGGACCAAAATTTTAGAAGAAGAAAAGATAGCTCATGCTGCAACTCAGGTTTATGTAGCTAAAGTTAAAAGTTCTAAACCTATTGTAGAATAATTGGTAAGTGAAAGGAAAGATAAAAATAAAACAGCTCTAGGCACATGAACCCATGCCTGGATATATTTCAAACACTTTACCAGAGAAATTTAACACACATGATCATTCAACTGAAAACAAAGCCAAGCTAAAAGCCTTTCAAAATAAGAAAATGAATATGCAATCTGATGCAGAATATAATGAAGAGAAGACAAAGGTTGAGATATTTAAGGAGCAAGATTCTAAAAACATTAAAAATGGTCATCTGATGAAAGTTAAATCTTATGAACCATGACCAATGAAGAAGAAGATGTTTGTTACCAAAGAATCTTTTATGATGAAAAAAAGGAACAAGATCATGTTTGTTCCCAAAACAAGCAGAGATCATTAAGATCGAGAAACTAGAAAAAGAGAAGGAAAAATGCTAAAGCAAAATCATCTCTGAATCAAAGTCAAAACAATTAAACTCAAAGTACAAATCAATCTAAGCAATTTAAACCAGTGAAGTTTATGTCTGCGGGTACTTTTGATATGAACACAATTCTAGAAACCAAATCAAACTCAACGAACAAATCTAACCTGATCTGAAAACATGTTCAGGTCCAAAGTTTTTCACTGTTAACAAAATATTTGAATCTAAGAAGGAATTTAGGAATAGTGTTAATAATCAAAAGTCAAAACCCAAATCTCAAATGAACAAACTCTCAAATCAAAAACAACAGATTAACTTTTCAACTCCTAAATCGAAACAAGGATCAAATATGGCTTCCATATCTAAGGTTAATCAATAGTTGTTTAAATTTCAACAAAGGTACTGTGATATAAGTGACATGTATAATCATAAGACTGTTGAATATTACTTTAACAGGTATTGTCACATTTGTGACATGAAAAGTAATTCAACATCTAATTGTTATTTTAACATGTACTATACCATTTATGATGAAAGTAATCACAAAACTAAGAATTGTTATTTCTGAAAGAACTCCCAAGGAATGGATATATCAACCCATAATTTCAAAGAAATCAAAATCTTGGTTTTCAAAGGTTGAAAAAAAACATTCCTTAGGCTTGAGATCTTTTTAATGGATTGATTATGATTCTGATGATTCTTATTTTGTGCAAACAAAGAATTATAATCAAGGAAAATTCATTCCATGATCTGTGCTAATGAACAATGAAAAGTTTGGTAAGAAAATGTTTTCTAAAAATAATGGTTTAAACTACCTTGATGATGATCTTAAAAAATGTTACCATGATTTGAGGATTAAGCAAATCAAAGATAATTAAAAGTTTTTAGAATAGGAATTAACAAACTGACACAGAAAAAGAAGCCTGATTTGAATAAACTTCATTTTCAACAGTTTACAATTGTTGATTAATTTGGCAAGCCCAAGACCTTTCTCGGCTTATGTTGATAACTCAACTTAAATATTTTTGAAATGTAGGTACGCCCAAGAAGACCTATTAACACGTGGTACGTTGATAGTGGGTGTAGCCAGCATATGACATGCAACCATGCCTTGTTGCAAGATTTAAGTTAAAAGATGGTACTCATATTGCATTCGGAGGTGATGCAGATGGTAAGATTACATGCAAAAGAACAGTATCCAATGGGATCATTAGCTTTGATAAAGTCAACTGTTGTGCACAGTTGAACTTTAATCTTTTAAGTGTTTCCCAAATTTGTGACAAGTCTTACTCTACTTTATTTGATGATTCTTATTGTTATATTTTGAAGCCAGGTTTTCATATAAGCAAAGAACGGGTAGTTGTTAAAGTTGTTTGTGATTGAGATGTATACAAGCTAGATATGTATCACGTAGATCCTATTGGCTTAAACAAGTTGCCTAATTGCTTAAGCATCAAATGATGTAAGTCAGTTATGGCATAGATGTCTCGGGCATTCCAATTTCAAGAACATGAAGAAGCTTGTAGTAGGAAATCATGTAGTAGGAATTCCAACAAAGAAGTTTGCTACCACTAACCACTACACAACATTTTTAAAAGGAAAGCAACACAAAGCGTCTTATAAGCCCAAGCTGATAAACTCAAATTTCAAGCCTCTCTAAATGTTGCATATGGATTTATTCAAACCAACAAATGTGTAGAGTATTGGAAAGAAATATTATTGCTTAGTTATCATTGATTACTTTACAAGATTTTCATGGGTTTTCTTTTTGCATGTTAATTCTGATACTACTGAATTGTTAAAGAATTCATTATTAAAGTAGAAAATCAATTAGAACAAAAAGTGAAAATCATTAGAAGTGATAATGGAACTGAATTTAAAAATTCCAATGTTGACTTGTTTTGTGCAGAAAAAGGAATTGCTCGTCAGTTCAGTACTCCTAGAACTCCATAACAAAATGGAGATGCTGAAAGGAAAAACAGAACTTTGATTGAAGTTGCACGTTCCATGTTAGCAAATGCGAAGATTCCAATCACTTTCTGGGATGAAGCTATATCCACATCATGTTTTGTGCAGAATGGTACATTTCTCGTGAAGGATAAAAAGAAAACTCCTTCTGAGTTGATGTTTGGCAGGAAACCTAATATAGATTTTCTTAAATCTTTTGGTTGTCCAGTTTTGATTTTAAATTCATGTGACCAGCTAGAAAAGTTTGATGCAAAATCTGATGATAGATTTTTCATATTTTAAAAGAAACTTCTAAGTTTGTGAACTTAAAAGTTTAGGGGAATTAAATATGAAATAGAGAAAATCAATAAAAAGGGTCAAAATATGAAAAAGAAATTAAAAAAAATTAAGTGCTTTGGATGAAAAGTATGAAACTACAATTCAAGCATGTGTGTGTTTGATATGTTGCACAAATGAATCTAAAAAGAATTCAAAATAAGTGAAAAGCTTATTGTAAACAAAATAAAAATAAGATTATTTGTGTTGTGAAAAGTTTCAAAATAGACACTAAAATGACGAGAAATTGTTTGAAAAATAAAAATGTTTTAAAATGTGATTGATTGGTGTTTCTATTGAAAATTCATGTTTAAATGTTGAAAAGTGAGTTTCAAATGATTTGCTGTGATCTTAAACAAAAACAACTTGATATTGTTAAATTTGAGGGTAATTAATGTTCATTTTAGGTGATAGTCAGAATTTGACCAAGTGTTGAGAAGATGTGCATGAATAGTCATAATGTGCATAAATAGTGTTCAAATGGATGTTGTGAAAAATTTACAAGTGTCAGACTCATGGAAGGTTTCTCATGCGCCTGAACAGTGCTCAAAATCCTAAATCAGGAGTATGATGAACTTCATGAATTTGTTCAAGTATTGGGTATTTTGTTAAAGCTCATGCGCCTAAATAGTTTCATATTCCTGAAAATGGTAAAGTGTTGGGCGTATTAGCTTAATCTCATACACCTGAACAGTTCCAAACTTTCCAATGTGGTTAGACATTTGAGTGATATTTGTCTAAGTGATGGGCATTTCAACAGGCTCTCATGCACCTAAACAATGTTCAAGCTTTCAAGGTTTGTGGAAACTAAGTGTGGGCGTTTCAATCTAGCCATGCGCCTGAACAGTGCCCAAGCACCTCAACAGTGCTTATGCGTCTGAATGTCTTTAATGAAATGTGGCTAAGTATGCTGATGGGTCTAAGCCTCATGTGCCTAAGCAATAGTCATACATCTTTATAGTGGTCATGCGCCTAAGGGTTTTTACACTTATATATATTCAACACTTTATAGATTTCATCACTTTTCACAAACCCAAACACTCTGTTACACTCTCTTCACACCCGATATTCATATACTCAAATCACTTGATCATTTCTGGTTAATCTGTGTGAAATATAGGTATAAACCATGAATCTTAACATCATTGCAACCTTATAACATCAGATTTCATCATTGATTAGGTGTTTGAACTCTATTGGGGCGTATGAACCATAGTTGGTTTAAATCTTTGAATCTGTGACTTAAATGTTATGATGATTAAAGTTGAACTTGAATTGATTGTTGTAACATGTTTTAGAACAAAATATGAGGATCAAAACCTAATTTCATCAATTTGTGTTCTTGATGATTTTAAGTTAATTAGACTGTTCATTAAGAAAAGAAATGAAAAGCCATTTTTAAATTTTCATCAAAATTGAATTGTTAATCAGCATAATTTATCTAATCAACTAATATTGAGAAGGTTTTACTTGATTTAGCATAGTTTAATTCATTTGAACTTAATCATGAATGTACTCTGTTTATTGTATGAGTATCAACACTTACAAAGTTTAAGTGTAAAGTATTAAGTTTGAAAACTTAAAATGTGATAACTCAACTAAAACTCAATTTATATTCATGTTTCATGATACATTACTTGATTTAATCATAAATGTGTTAATTCAAAGTTATAACCAGTGTATACTCTGTTAATGTAATGGGTTGTATACAACACTTAGAAAAATTATAGGTGATTTTGGTTCAATATTGATAACACAAATTATGATTAACTCATTTTAATTGAAAGATGAATAATATTTTGTACAATTTAAATAGATGGTAGATCTTAAATTCAAGCCGAAGTATAATGTAGCAGCAAATCTAAATGAGGATGTTCATGAAGCCATTGGTTACGAAGAGATGATCAGATTCTTGTTAAGAACAAAGTATGTTTATGCCATGTGTGCACAGCCAGTCATCTATGCTCGTCTTATCAAGAGATTTTGGAGAACTGTAGAAATTGCAAGAGATGATTAAGGAAAGAAAGTAGTCAGTGGTTTCATTACAAACTATCATACGATTAAGGTATCTGAGCAGTCAATCAGAGAAGCTCTAAGACTGGGTGACAATGACCCTTAAGACTTGGCTGAACTTACTTTTAATGACTATAGAGAAACCTTTTTGGCTATGGGTCATCCTTATCACTTTCTAAAGAAACAGTTCTTTAAAGCCAAAGTGTACAATCATTGGAAACTTTTGTACTCTATCTTCCAACATTGTATGTCTAAGAGGAGTGCAGGATGGAATTCATTCCTTGCAGACATAGCTTCTTAAGTAATAGTTGTTGACACAAATAGAAGATTTAATATGGAAAAGTGGATCATGAATGGATTTATTTTTAATCTGGAGAAAGGAATCAGGAATAAGTACTTGATGTATCCTAGATTTCTACAAATGATTATAAATGAAGAATATCCTGATCTTCATGCTTATGGAGTTATTGGTGTTAGATTGATGTTGGAGCACATAACAGAGAATGTCTACGAAAGACTTGCCTAATAAATGGTGCTCAAAATGTTAAATTGTTTGATTACATGAGAGTAGTGGCAAGAAATGATGTGAATATAAATGAAAATCATTTTCATTTGATTGATGATGCTCCTATGGATCCAAATAAGCTAATTGAAGAAGTTTCTCGAGGACTATATGAGTCTAAGTCTGAGGAAGATAGTGAAGATAATGAAGATGATGATGAATCTGATAATGAATAAAGTTCTTCATCTAATGATGATGATGATGATGATGATGATGGTGGTGGAGGGAATGAAACTGAAATGATTCATGAAGGTGATAAAGAGGTTGATAGTGAAGAAACTGAATTTGAAAATCAAAATGAAAATGTTGATGACTCAAATGAAGTAAATGAAGATATTGATAATGTAAATAAGGAACAACATATGGAATTTGATTTTTCCAATGTTGATTTATTTGAGCCTATAGTACAAGGTGAATTACCTGTTGTACAATCTCCAATTCAAAGAGAACAAGAGAATGTAACTGCTGAGGAGTCTTCCCTAGAAGTTATAAAAGTTGTTAGTGATTCTCTTGTTCATGTGAGAGAAGAAGGTGAAAGCTCAAGTCAACCTGATATAGTTCATTCTGAACAAGTGAACACTAAGCAGATAATAGAATCTCTAAAAGAAGAGAACATTCATAAGCTTAAGATGATTGAGAAGCTTAATGAAGAAAATGATCAATTAAAAGCAGAAGCTTTGAAGAAATACTTGAAATTGCTGAGTTGGAAGAAACTCAAGAGATGAACTTGAAGAGTTTTGATGTGTTACTCAGAGATTATGATCTTCTTGATGAGAAATACAAGAAGTTGATGGAAGATTATGAGAAGCTAAAAGAAGAGAATGAGATCATGGAAGAAAGCTTTAAATCTTCTCAAACACAAGACTTAGATTCTTTACCAATAGAAAAAGAAGATGTTCTTGAAACAAGAGAAGTATCTCAAGTATACACAAGAGCAAGGAGCAATATATATCAAGAAATCATCATTGTACCTGATATTCAAGCAAGTGAAGCTAAGAAGTTATCTAAGGATGCAAAAGGAAAAAGAAAGATAGATGGGACTGACTTTCAGTCAATGGTAGAATCATCTTCAAACCCTTCTTCAAAGATGCAGAAAATTGTTGCTGAGACTCATAAACAATTTAAATGCTATTTTTTATTTTTGGTGTTGTTTAATTTCTTATATGCTTGAATCTAACTTGTTTTTCTTATGTAGTGAATGTAGATAATCCAACGATATATGAATTTGTAGATGAAGATATACAAGAGCCGATAGGAGCATTGGATTATCTAGATCTAGAATTATCTTATGCATGGTATGATGAAGTATTAGAAGAAGAAGGCTTTGTTGAGGATGTAGATTCACCTGTAGTGGCTGAATCTGAAGATATTACAATAGATGTTGAGGACAGATACAACTATCTAATCAAAAGAAGTATAATAGGGTCTTCTTGGATAGTCTTACTATGTCACAAATAAATGAAGAATATGAAAATTGTTTGGTAGCTGAGTCAACAACTCCAGTTGATGTGAATGAGATTTTTGTGAAACATGGTGAATGGGTTCCGATGCAAGAAAGCTTCCAACATAAGAACTTCTTCATCCTGATCCCAGAAATATGACAACTGTTGAGCTTTGATTATGGTTACAATCAAGGATTATCCAAGAAAGAGACTGAATAGGTTGCAATCTGATTCTCTAAAGAACTTGGTTAGAAGTTTTCAAGAGACAGAAATGCAAAACAACAAGATGATTATGTTAGATATGGATAATCCTCAATATCTGGAGATTACTAAAAGAATAAGGATGTTAAATCCTTAAGAGATAAAGTCAATAGAGTTGGTAAGGAGAAGTCATGAAAAGAGAAAAGAGTTGATTGACATGTTTCCCGAGACCGAAAAACAAGCATATAATGTCTCAGTTTAAAAAAAAATAACTGTGGAACAAAGCTAGATCTGCTGGAGATATAGTAAGGAATGTATTGCAAAAAGTCCAATCTATTTATAAATTGCTTAATGCAATGATTGTGTCACATCATACAAAAGAGGTTAACATAGTTGCTTGTAAATATGATGATGTATTTGATGCATTTTTATCAAACGAGTGAATGAAATTATGATGTTTATCACTTTTACTCGAGCATCATATCGTTTCCAGTTCAAGACTTAAAAGAGTTGAATAAGTTGCCTCTAATCAATCCAATAAATGCAACTCGAGGTAAAACTTTTGTCCAACTTCTGAACCTTGATTTTACTAGGATGGAGAATTATCTGAAAACTCGATGTGATCAAGAAGGCAGAGAATACTTTAAGTCATTAAAGAGTGAAAGGAAAGTGGTTGCTCATCCAGAAAGAGAAGAAAGATTCTTGGATGCATCTAGAAATCAGTACTTTGAAAAGGTCACTAATCTGGGTTTAAAGGTGATTGGTGAAACTCAAACTTCAAAACCAATTTTTAGGTGGTTTTATCATCCTGATTCATTTCAACTGAGGATGATTGGGATCAAGATATGATATCCTTGTTTGGAGTTTTTGAACTTAAACTTCTACATCCAAGTTATATCTATTTCTTATCAAATCAAAAGTTTGATCGTGTATATCCAGAAGTTGCTGACAATGACTGAAAGTATTTTATGACGATCATAAAGGTAATGGATGTTGTTATGGAGCTAATCACTTTGAGGAACGGTCTAGCATATGCAAATATTGTGAAGAAGGACATAAAGAATATTGAACTTATGAGAATTTCAAGCAAATGTGTGTTGCTAGTCCATTCTTGTAATCATCCTAAACCTTTTGAGTTCTATGCCAACATTGACATGGCTAGTCTATCCAAAGAAACTCTAGAAGTAATGGAGAAGATGGAGATTAAAACTAATGAATCTAAGCTGGAGCAAGCCATCCTTGCAAATAAGTTGAAGTCTGCTATAAAGAAAGCTTTGTGAGAATTGGAGCTATACAAAGAAAAGCTAGTGTTCAAGATAAAAGAAGAACCAGAAGAGTTCATGATTGACTGAAGACGATGACAATCTTAGGGGGAGTATTGTTAGGACTCTTAGAAAGCTTATCTTTTTTCTTTTTCATTTTTCTCATAATATAGGGACTTATTTTGTAAATATATGATACTTGTTTTCGTTTGATAGTACAAATAGGATACCTTTATGTATTGTGCAGGTAACAAACTCATTGTAATTCACCCTACACTTTTGTATCCACAACATTTTGCTATCAATGAATCTAGGAATTATTCCATGTTCAAATTGACCAAAACCTTAATTTAACACTAGAATCATTTCAATTTTCAGTCCCAAACAGTTAGTTGGATTTTAGTCTTCCAGTTCACAACATTACTTAATCATTACATAGTTTTGATAGTTCAACGTGTCCATTCATTCAAGAAACAAAATTAATGATTTTAAAAATGATTTAATAGACCATGATGTCTATTTAGATCAGGTCATATAAGATTACAACCCAACTTTCAATAGATCCAAGAATATTCAAAGACCAAGGATTGGGGTTTTACCTCGTAGAGAGTCCAACACCTATAACACCTAGATCTTCATGATCCAACATCCAAAACAAAGAATATGAGAATATTAGATGATGATTTTGTGTTTAGATGATGAATAACATTGATATCAAGATAGAACAAAGAATAAAATCACCAAGAAATGATTTTTCTTACCAGAAAACAATGAGATGAACAAGGCTTGCTTAGAACACGATTGAATGTCTTTGTTGCACCAAAAATCAAGGCAAAGTTATTGATTGATGAAGATGATATAGAAAACGAAGAAAAGATTGATGGTGGCTAGGGTTTCTAGAGAGAAAACTTGAGGAATAAGTTTTCAAAATGAAAGAATGAGAAAACAAAAGGGAAGTCCCCCTTTATGAAGAAATTTCACCAAGGGGGGCCTCAGATGGCCCTCCCGGACCCTTTGCCCATTTCGTCTAATTTCATCTCGTCCCGATACGCGTGTCATCCAATTATTGCATTTTAAATTCTACGCGTTAATATGATTCCAATAGAATATTATATGCTATATAAATTATTAATTTATATTTTTGAATTAAATTAAGTCGATTCAGTAGACTTTAGACAAAGTGTAACACCCGAAAAAATTTTCTAATGCGAGTCAAGTAATAATAGTGGGCTCAGACGAAAACCATTTAATAAATATAAAATGGTTGTGGGTGTTAGACCGAGTTAACCCTTCGGGTCACGAGTTTAATGAGTTTGGGGTCGCGGGAACGCCTGGCATATAAATAGATGGATCAGCTGAACAACTCTCATTTGCACTCAAACCCCTATTTCTAGAGAGAGAAAGTGTAGAGAGAGAAAGTGTCGGATCGAGGCTCGGTTGGTCAAGAATCGAAGGCTGGTGTTCGTGGGCTCCTAAACAACAA